>JAFIDM010131561.1:12135-30922 GCA_023159025.1 Thereuonema tuberculata
GGCGACCCCTAGGAGAAACCGTAACTTATTCTTGGGAACAGATACTAGAGTGGATTCCCGTTGCCTTCTCTAGGACGCCATTACGGAATGACGTCAGAACACAGAGAAAGTGAAGAAGAGGCTTTACAACACAGGAAAGGAAATTGAAACATCCATGCTCACAACCGGGATTTGAACCCGGACGCCAGCACACTGGCCTCACGGCAGACCGACGCCTGAGACCGCTCGACCATGCTGGCGCGGCGGAAGGCACATAGGAACTAAAAAAAGATTTCGCACCTCAAGCTATCATCTGGGACGATCGTTTCATCCTCTTTAGAATTCATCAGCCAAATAAATTCCACTGATGATTCCCAATCTCGCTCCGCACAAAATCAAAACACATTCTAAAATACACAATAATAGAAAAAAATATCAAATGCTTGTCCTGCGTCCGAGATCGTCTTCAGTGACACTCGAGATACGAAATCTTTTTAGTTTCTCTGTGCCTTCCGTATTTACCATTTCATTGAGTTATTAGGTCCGTCACTGGTTGATTTAAAAGCTTTGTTTTGTGCTGTAGAGAAATTCTTTTTGAGCTTCGCAGAACACAGGCGAATTAAAAAAAAAAAATGTTCAAATAGAAAAAAACATCAAGACAGCCAACAAAAGACAACACAGAAGTGAGAGTATGAATTGGCCCTCCTTAATCAACATACTAGATAGACGATTCCATTCAACCCACAACAAGAATCAACAATTCCAAGATCCACGTCATCGACAACGTCATTACTGACAGCAATAGATCATCAAGTCATCACACCATTGGCTTAAACCATTGAATAAATTAACTTTTCCTTTATAACGCCAATACATCACACAAAGAAACCATCTTGCTGATGATGGGGATCATGATATCCCCGAAACTGTACAGGAACTTTTTTTAATGTACTTTTTTTTAAGGAATTATTTAAAAATTTTAAAAAAAAATTTCTAATTTTAATTTTAATCTGATTTTGATTCTAATTTTAATTGTAAAAAATTTTTTTAATGGATTTTGTGTGTAAATTGTACATATGAATTAAATATTTATTAGAAAACACACGTTAAAAATCATTTTAATTCCTATTCACTTGAAAATTTATATCCCTCTTAAGCATGGTCTGTCCTTAGACTCTGAAAAGTTTGGTGTAATTCCAAGCAGTACAAAACAATTTTGGCAGATAAACCTTTTCACAATTCAGAGAATGAAGGAAATTCGTCCACTAAAAATTTGTTGAGTAGAAACGAACGAAAAATAGAATAAACGGGAAACGAAATAAACGGAGGAATGCGATAACAAAAATGATAAAGTAATTTAGATTTCTCCGAGGAACTGTTGAATAAGAAATGAAACCAAGGTTAAGATAGTTTTAAGGACAACACACCATTGAATGGGAGAACACTTATAAAAACTGAAAATCCTATATCATGTAAATGATACAAAGATATATCCAATGTCCAATATGAGAAAAGAAAATATTTAATAAATGAAAAAATGATTTCATAAGAAATTTATATTGAAAATTATTCGGGAATTTTTAAAGGCAATGAGAAATGAAGGGAAGAGAAGGATTTATATTGTGAAATGTGGATATAAATTTCCTTCATTATTTATGATTTTAAAAAATTTGGAAAACTCAAATAAAATAAGTCTAGGAAAGCTTAGGAATAATTTATCCAGGATATTATTTGGCTGTTTTTATTGTTCTATTGCTTTCTTTTATAGTTATATTAAGTTAGCAACTAATTATTGAAAATCATGAGGTAAATTATTAACATTTATATAGTTAATAATAAACATTATAATTATAATTATTTCATTCCCTGTATGTGAAGCTGTGCCTTTATATAAAGAAATAAAATTGTATATTTATATAAACAATGTTGATAATATATTCAGAAAGTCAATAAGGAATATATCAAAAGTGATTGAAATACAACCGAGTTCTAAAATGATATATTTCAATGCATATTAATACTTACACGCTTCTGCAGTTGATTAAATAAGCATCAAAATAAATTTCTAAGAATAAAATATGATCTATTAATAATGTATTTTTTAAAGAATTAAAGATAAAAATCTAAGAATCTTAAATATTCATATTTCTCTATCATTCTCTTTCATTCTATAAAATCACCAATTTTTCAAACCTACAGAATTAAATATTACGATATTTTGTTTCCTACAATGAAATTATTTTCAATTTCATTAAAGGAAGATTTCTAAAAGGAAAATCAAATAATGTTTCAGCATTTTTAAGGTTATATTAAAATTTATGAAGTAGTCTTTTATAGAAGCACAAATAAAAATAAAAGATTTGTTTAATGAAATAATTGCAAATGGCTTTTAGTAAATTTATATATTTTCCATGTTTTTATTTTTTTTTATTTTTTCAGATCATTTGATTATCAAATAAATCATTAAAGATTCTTCATTTATTTTAATATTGCACTTTACGATTAAATTGTTTATGAAAAAAAATCAATAAATTAATATTTTTTTTGTAAAATTTTGAATATTCTCTATTTGGAACTGAAATAAAGACAACTTAAGGAAGTTTAATAAAATTTAAACTTCCTAAATTTTTAAATTGAGATTGAATGCTTACCTTTAATGTATCACCTAAAACAAAATCATAAATTTAATGTTAATCCTTAAATTAATGACAAATCATTTTAATTTGTTTTGTTTTTTCAAATTTTAAAGCCAATTCGAAGTATTCTGATTACATTTTTCGCTTAGTATTTTAGGTGTAATACAGTTTGTTAAACTTAAATTTGAAATCATTAAAACTTCTTATTAAATTTACTGTAACCTCTCAACTCCTTAGCGATGTTTCGTCTTATTTTCTCAAAGACATAATCATACTATAAATAAAATTCTTAGGAAAAGAGAATCTCTCTACTTTTCCCAAACTACAGAATCCAAAATAATAGAAAACAAGAATTACAATAATAGTGAACGTCATATCAATCACGCTCAATGCATGATCCTAATTCATTATTCAAATTACTGAATTTAATGCCTTTTTATCTTATTCTTTAATTTTTATAAATTTAATGTCTTTTTTTTAAAAATTAACGTCTTTATTTTAATTTTATGTCCTTTTTCATCTTTATAATGAAATCTTCAAATTAAACCTTATTATTATTAATTCTTTTAATGGCTTTATCGTGTTGTTCAATACTTCTTACTTGTCCTCTTTTTCTTCCATCTATCTTTGTAAGCACGAAGATATATAATCCTTTCATTTACCAACTCAACTACTTCTTTAACTTTGAAAATTTCATCAAATAGTTAAAATTCTTGCATTGCATATTTCTTCATATTTTAAATATTTGATGAAATTTTCAAAGTTAATTCTTGTTTTTGTATTATTTTGTAGTTTGGGAAAAGGAGCGAGATTCTCTTTGCCTAAGAATTTTATTTATGGTATGATTAAGTCTTTCAGAAAATAAGACGAAATATCGCCAAGGAGTTAAGAGGTTACAGTGAATTTAATAAGAAGTTTTAATGATTGTATTATGGCATTTTAAGTATATATTTGATTAAATTTGAAAGTTTTAATGCTTCTGTTTTAAAAGTCTTCACTATCCTACTGTGGTTTATTAACGTATTTGGAAACCAAAAGTTAGCCACAAAAGAGGCCGTTATGGCCGAAAAAGAAAGGAAGAAGAAAATTTAATAGTAAATTACAGTTAAAAAGAAATTAGAATCGTATTGAGTGGTTAGCAGACTATTAACTTTAAATGACAATGACTTACCAATCACTGCTTGAAGAAGAGCGATGGTAATGAAAAAGCTGATAAAGCTCAGTACTTGAAATGCCTTCATCGTGAAGAGTCGTCTACGAAGTTCAAACAGTATCTTGATGACTGGTCCTACGGTTTCGCCTCTTTCGGATTCAACCCTTTATATAATCAGGTTTACTAAAAAATCACCAGCTGTACTGAGTTATTTTTAATTCCTTTTTTACAATTGAAAACACTTTCATTAAGGAAATCAGGCTTTGAATTGGATGAATGATTAATTTTTTTTTTTCTATTGATCCAAAATCTATTTTTATTCGTTGAGGATAAATTCGTGGTAAAAATGAACTGAAACTTTTAAGAAAACATATTTGATCGCCACATGTATTTTTTTTTAATGTCTGAATATTATTTGAGTAGATTTCTTTGAGTTCTCCATTTGCCAAATGAGGACTAAATCTCCAGTGAAAGGAATAATCAATTGTTTTTTGAGGAGTGAGAACAAAATTATGTTTTGAAAATGAGAGACAGAATAAATCCTGAGTGTTAAGATCGACAAAATATTTTCTTCTAATTTCTCGAAAAGAATATAGTTTTATTATTAGTAATAATCGTAATATACAATAATATGAAATAAGGCTTTTCGTAAGGAAGTATTACTAGTACTTCAACTATCTTTGCTCTCATTTTATGTGCATTTCCTAATTTTAATTCTCGAGAATTCAAATAAATTTCAACTAAATCCCCGAATTTTCAACAAAATTTATTTCAGAAAATAAAAATCGAATCTTGAAAACCATAAACTTCTCGAGAAATCACAATCAGTTTGTCAATTTAATAACAAGTAGAATTGATTTAGAAAGCAATTTGAATTTTGTTCATTGTTTCAATTTGATATGACTCAAATAAGAATGTTAGAATAATTAGATAAGCCGATGGTAGAATATTTGTTATCCAATAACTCAGAAGTGTTTGTGATGCTAAGCATTGTGTTGAAGTGAATAAAGAAAAACAATTCAAGTACTCAAGTATCTAATAATATAAAACTATGGCTTGTGCGTCGATACTACAATGAACAGAACATTTTTTTGATCATAATCGCGATGTGATAAATTGGGAATAAGGAATGGGTATTTCGTGTTGATACTCTTTTTTTGTTGTTTTTGAACTAGCAACGATTTTTATAATGAGTTGATCTGTCTCAATCGAGGAATTCAATGATAGAGGAATTTCTACGAGGAGGATAAGTTATAAAAAATATCCTTCGTTGTGTTTCATTCTTGTGTTTACTATTAATATGGACGATAGTGAACTATTTGAATTAACTATTTATATTCAGTGTTTTTTTCAGGAATGAGACGAATCTAACTTGGTAACATAGACGACCAATAGATGGATCGAACGAGAGTAGACATATTGGATAGTTAACTGAAGGACATTCTAACGGAGATAAGGTTAGAACAGGGCCATAGGTGAAACCAAATTAGGATGGAATATTTTATCATCAAATGTGAGTAGAATTTACTTACTATATTTTTGTTTAAGGATGACAGTTTAATGGAATAGAATCATCATGTATGCTCAGGATAGAAGATCATCGTGGAACACGCGTTGTTATGTGTAACATAGAACATTAATTTCAATCCAGGGATAAAGTAAAAACTATTTCGTACAAGAACTATTATTCAAGGAATTTTCAATGGAACTTTATTATTGGAAATCTTAGATGCAGGCATTGATATGCTAGTGATATGCAAATGCTAGAAAATATGTAGTTGTTTGGATGATTAATCTACAGTGAACTGTTATTTGTTTCATCAAGAACTTTTAAAGTGCAAAAGTATTCCATGACAATATGTGTAATTTATTGATTATGAGAATAGACCTGTAGTATGTATCTGTTCCTAATGTTTTGTCAGTAAATCAATTTAAAGAAGTGATAGTTTTAAAGGAATTTATTTATTTGCATGTCTTCTATATTCATTCATTAAGTTAATTGTTTGTCACAAGAGAATTAGGATTTGCGAGAAGTCGAGATATTTCTCTACTCATAACTCGCTATTTTAGTTGTGAAAACACACACAACCATATATAATAAACTCCCGATTATCCGCGGACCTTCCTTGTTTCCATTTTTTTTACTGTACAATAAATTACGGAACACCTTTTTGTACACATTGAGAAAGAATGAATAAGTTACGATCGGCAGTGCAGCAACCACATTTAGCCCCGTGCGAATAGGGGGTTTTCGTGTTTCGACACGAAAAAACAAAGACAATCAACCGATTTTGAATCGTTAAAAAAGTAAGAAAATAAAGTAAAATAAAATAAAATAATTGTTTATAATGTATGTACTGCCATTTTAATGTAAATAAAACATGTTAAAAGCATTTTTGTGTTGATTTTCGTCCTTTTTCGGATTATCCGCGGAATCCGTGGTTGCCGCGCCACCCAATTCCGCGGATTAATCGGGAGTTGACTGTATATACTTTTTTCTGCATTTTTCAAAAATGCTGAAGATATTCAATAATTCGTTATCAATTCAATATTTCTATCACATTTAATAGTTCAGTTGTTAATTAAACAAAATCATTATGCTCGTATTTTTAATTCATTGTTTCTTAATATTATAAAAATAAAAAAAAATAATTTTATCTTTTTAAAAATTTTATTAATTAATATATTGGATCTCATTTCTTTCCGATTTAAAAAATAATTACTGCTCAATAATATTGTGCTACTCTAATTATTTTCGGAATGTCTTTTATGAGGTTAAGAAGATGACTTTTAATGATGTCAACAGATATCTCATGTTACACTTTTCAAATCTATTATTTATAAGAAAACTTTGAACGTCATTTTCAAAGCAAACAATGACATTAAACATCTGTGGCTCATTTTCCTCGTGAAAATGTTCTAGTTTTGATAATGACAACGAAAACAAAATCCTAACAAAGAAAAATTCAATATCAAAGGAATAAGAAATAATCTAATTTAAAACTATATTTTTTCTTATTTTTTATACCAAAAATTAATAATTTGAAATAAGTTTTCAAAATTGGTTATTTATATAAGTGTATACTTTAGTTTGTTTTTTGTTTTTTTTAGATATACTTAATTGGATATAATCTCGTTCTATCTTTCCTACAAAATAAAATAAAATAAAATAAAATAAAATCAACTGCTTCCTAATCAAAAAGATTTCAAAAACTTGATTAACCCAATATTGTATTTTAAATTTGCTATAAGATGAAGTGTATTAATTATTTCTAAATAAATTAAAGAAAGGGTTAAACTACAGTAATAGACGAAAGAGGCCAATTACAATGGTTAATTTTTGACTGAACACGATTACAATGAGTACTTTTTTTGTTTTTTTGTTTTGTTTTGTGAAGCTCCACTAACGTCAGCGGCAGCGAAATCCAAAGCCTTTCACGAAATTGAATTGATCATCATGGGTCTGTCTGAGTGATGAGTGCTAACAAACACGAAACAGCTATCCTAGTTTCCCATTGACGATAGCTCAAAGTGCGAATGGAAAACTGCTCACTCAGTTATACATCTTTTTATATATGTTTAATATCTTTTTCTCTGCTTATCTGCTTCTAGTTCCTGACAATAAAACACTGTTATTATTTTTAAATTGAGAACTTCAATCACATTTATTATTCTTTCTACCCCTCACAAAAAAACAATAAAATCCCTCTAAAAAGCCTGTTATGATCAAAACTTTGTCCAGTTCCTTTTTTGTTGTTTGAATGCTTATTAGAATTATGTTGGTTTCCATTCCCCAACCATTCTTCAAAATTGACACTAAGTTCGGTAGGCTCAATTCTCATATGAAATTTCGTATCAAATCTTAAGGAATTAAAGTAACTTTATTAATGAAAGATTTCGAGAGGGTGGGTTATGTTTTAGGACATGAGATTAGATGAGATTAAACTAAATTTGTTCAGGATTTGATCAAGGAAAAATGTTCAAGTGGAGAAGTAAGATGTGGCAGGATTTAAATTCATATTAAAAAAAGAAAGATTTTTAAACCGAAATAAGAAAATAAAAATAAAGAACTGTAAATTTTATTAGTGCTAATATTGAATTTTTCTTTAATATTGAATTAAAGGGAGGACTGCAACGCTAATAACAAACAGTGCAATTTACAATTCTTTATGTTTTTATTTTTTTAATATCATTTAAGATTTCGACGTTTATAATGTGAATTAAAATCTTACGTAAATTAAAATCTAACTCTTCGTGCCACATGTTACTACTCCATTTCAACTCGATTTTTGTTAGATCAAAACTTGAATAGATTTAATTTTATCTCATCCCCTTATGCCTTACAAAATGAGCCCCCCTCACGACATCTTTCATTTATATAGATTACATTAATCTATTTCCTTAAAATTTGTTTCTGTTTTTAAGTCTACGAAATTTCTACAAAGATTTGAATTTCTAAATTTAGTGTGATTTTCCTATGTATGATACACTATATGGCCAAAAGTGTCCGGACACCAACTGTTGTACAATCAGAAAGTGGCACATATTAATAGGATGTCGGGCCATATTTAGCATCAATCACAACCTGTCTCATATGGCAAGACAATTTCATCAGGTTTTGAAATATAAAATAAACTTTTCAAGAAATCACAATCAGTTCAGTTGTTCACGATTACACAAAATCAGTACGCTCGTATTTTTAATTGCTTGTTTCTTAATTTTATCGAAAATAGAAAATTTTTAAGATAATGTTATCTTTTAAATATTTTATTAAATTATACATTGGATCTTATTTCCTTTCGATTTAAAAATAATTACTGCTCAATAATATTGTGTTAATGTAATTATTTTCGGAATGTCTTTTATGAGGTTAAGAAGATGACGTTTAATGAGGTCAACAGATATCTGATGTTACACTTTTCAAATCTATTATTTATAAGAAAACTTTGAACGTCATTTTCAAAGCAAACTATGACATTAAACATCTGCGGATCATTTTCCTCGTGAAAATGTTCTAGTTTTGATAATGACAAGGAAAACAAAATACTAATAAAGAAAAATTCAATATCAAAGGAATAATAAATAATCTAATTTAACATTATATTTTTCTCAATTTTTATACCATTAAATAATAATTTGAAATAAATTTTCAAAATTGTTTATTTCCATTTATTTTAGTTTATTTTTTTCTTTTTAGAGATACTGTAACTGGATATATTCTCGTTCTATCTTTCCTACAAAATAAAATAAAATAAACAATAGAATTAAACAGAATCAAGTGGTTCCTAATCAAAAAGATTTCAAAAACTTGATTGACCCAATGTTGTAGTATAAATTTCCAATTAGATTAAGTGTATTAATTATTTCTAACTAAATTAAAGAAAGTGTTAAACTACAGTAGTAGACGAAAGAGAATTACAATGGTTCACTTTGGACTGAACGCGATTACAATGAGTACTTTTTGTTGTTTTCTTGTTTTGTGAAACTCCACTACTGGCAACATGAGAGAAATGCATAGCCCTTCATGAAATTGAATTGGTCATCTAGGGTCTATCTTGGTGATGAGTCCTAATGTGGATGAAGCTGCCACCTTCGTTTCCCATTGACGATAGCTGAAGGTGCGAATGGAAAACTGCTCACTCAGTTATAGATCTTAAATTATAAATTTAACGTGCTGTGCAAGTAACTACAAAGCAATAAAAACGAAAACAAAAACAGCACCAGAATTAAAAAATTGCCATCCTGAATCAATTATCGGGGGAATTTGGGGACGGCTCGTTAAATTTATTATTCAGGATATTTTCCTTTTTTTCGAACTTTTAGTTCGCTTATTAAAAGCCCTTTACATCTACGAGTTGTGGGTTAAAGTTTTTTGGTCGTGTTTCACAACACACCAATTTATTTTATTGTTTCTTTTGTTGTCGAGGGTCACTGCCAGGAGTGTCGGTGGCCTTCACATGTACTTGTCTTTCTTTTATCGGGGTAGGCGGATTGGGCTGAAGAGTCTCTGGAAGAACGAAACGGGCCGTCCCTAATTCCCGCCGATAATTGATTCAGAATAGCAATTTTTTTATTCTGGTGCTGTTTTTGCTGTCTTTTTTATTGCTTTAGTTGTCACTTATGTATCTTTTTATATATGTTTTTGTCCGCTTATCTGCTTCTAGTTCTTGACAATTAAACACTTTATTTTTAAATTGGGAACTTCAATCAGACACACGCTTTTATTATTGTTACCCTTCACAAAAAGACACTGAAATCCCTCTAAAAAGACTGTTATGATCAAAACTTTGTCCAGTGCTTTTTTTGTTGTTTGAATGCTTGATAGAATCATTTTGGTTTCCATCCCCCAACCATTCTTCAAAATTGACACTAAGTTCCTCATGATCAGTTCTCGTATGAAATTTCGTATCAAATTTTAAGGAATTAATCTAACTTTATTAATGAAAGATTTCGAGGGGGTGGTCGTTTTTTAAGGCTTGAGAGAATGAAATTAAACTAAATTTATTCAGGATTTGATCAAGGAAAAATGTTCAAGTGGAGAAGTAAGATGTGGCATGATTTCAATTCATATTAAAAAAAGAAAGATTCTTAAATCGAAATTACTAAAAAAAATAAAGAACTGTAAATTTTTATTATTGCTGATATTGAATTTTTCCCTTAATTCTTTTCTGCCATTTCAATAGCGAAAAGCTTTACACAATCACTAATCCAATCACTAAAAGCTGATCAACAGCTGTTGTTCCTAATCATTTTCCTCTCAATCATTCTGTTAATTTCATTTTTTGCTTTAAAAATGATTTTCCAAATAATAAAAGTCATTAAAGTCAAGGGAAGGAGTTTATGTCTGTACGTGACTTTACAGATCTATTTCATTTTAAAAATATTACTTCAGATATTTTGGATATTATTTTTTTTATCTTTCAATACTAAATAATAACTTGGGAAACACAAAATTGTTCAACAGCATTTTTTTTTGTTAGAATGAAAGGAAAAGAGATTAAATTGACTCAGCACATGAAGTCGTAAGGGCTATACACACTACTCCGTCTTCCGTTATGTTTCCGTAACGTAATTGCTTAAGTGATGTAGTTATGTCTTCAGGGTCACAAGAATGGGGAACAATTATCTGAAATTTTTAGGATTGTAAATTTTTGAATATAAATTAATAGAAATATATGGTCAAATCTGATTTTTATTTCACGTAATTGTTCCCCATTCTTGTGACCCTGAAGACATAACTACGTCTCTTAAACAATTACGTTACGGATACATAACGGAAGACGGAGTAGTGCTTATAGCCCTTTATTATTTAACTGAAATATTTGTTTCTTTGTTTGTTTGCTATTTAATATGCTTGTCAGTTTATTCAGGCATCACATTAAACTCAATACACGGAGTTCCATAAAATTTGATGAACGATTTATTGATGGTTCAATTAAAATATGCGTCAGCATTTTTTTTTTGTTTTGTTTTCAGTCTTCTCTTTTAAATTTGTCTTATATCTTCAGGCATATTTCCTCTCATAAGCGTCAAATATCACCCTCTGACAGATTTTGAAACTACTTATATTTTTTCTTCTCACCATGAGTTGAATAGTCTGTTTCCTAATTCTAATGGCGTTCCAAACATCGCGTGGAGTTGACTTGAGTTGTGAGTAGGTCACATGATATTACTTATACTTACTTACTTAACGCCTCATCACCCAACGTGGGTTTAGGCGACTTCCGTGGAAATCCGACGCCATTGTCTTCGGTCATGGGCAAGGGTTGTCAGGTGATGCAGCCACTCGCAGTTGAATGTCTTACGGCTAAGGTTGAATGGGCGTAAGATAAAATTTTCGGCCTTCCGCTTGAAGTGACGTATAGTTGTTAGACGAACACCTCCTTTTGGCCGCTTCCAGCCCGGACCCGGCTCTGCAAGCAGGGAGATTCTTGCGATACGACCTGCTGGCATTCTCAACGTATGGCCCAGCCAATGCCATCGTCTGAGTTCGACAATGGAAGATAGATTTTCCTTGAAATCACATCTACGGCGAATTTCCGCATTAGTGATTTTATCAGTATACTTGATTTTGGTAAGACGACGCAAACAACGATTGTGGAAAAGGACCAGATTTTGTTGGTGAGCGACCTTCATGGGCCAGGTTTCACAACCGTACAATAACGTTGGTAGGATAACGGCCTTGTAAATGCGGACTTTAGTATTCAGGCGAATGTCTTTCCTAGCCCAAAATTTCTTGAGCGAGCACCAGGCAATAGTTGCCTTTTGGATTCTAGCACTTATTTCTAAAGACACATCCCCATTGCCCGTAATGTTGCTGCCAAGGTAGGTGAAGTGGTCAACAGTTTCAATTGGCTCATTTTGAATGTGGGTGGTTTGGCCGTCAACTTGGTTGCAGCACATCAAAAGCTTGGATTAGCTTCTTTTGCGACCCTATCCACCATACCTTGCAGTGAAACCAACGAATCTGCGATCAGGGCAATGTCATCGGCGAAAGTCAGGTCAGTCACAAGAAAGTTATTAGGGTAGATAATGACGCCTCCCGGCTGATTATCAAGCGCTTTCGACAAAATGGCATCAATTCCGATGTTGAACAAGGTTGGTGACAGAATACCCCCCTGCCTGACTCCGGAGTTCACAATAAAAGTGTCACTTTCTTCATTATAAGCTTTTACTTTGCAGAAAGTAGGACGATAGAGAGCTGTTATTATGCCACACAGCTTGTTAGGGATTCCGTCCTGATGCAGCAGCTTCCACAGACTTTCCCTATGAATGCTATCAAAGGCAGCGGCAAAGTCAAAAAAGGCAATGAAGGTAGGTTGCCTGAACTCGTGACGCAGTTCAAGTAGATGTCTTAGAGCACTAATATGGTCAATACACCCCCTGCCTGGTCTAAAACCCGCCTGGTTTTCACGGGTTCGTTGATGGCGTCCATCAGTATTATGGCCTCAAGAATCTTATACGCCAAGTTAATCAGAGAAATTCCTCGGTAGTTCTTGCATTCTGTTTTAGCACCTTTTTTATATAAGGGGAGGAGTAGGGCAGTTTCCCAATCCCTTGGAATTTGTTCTTTCTCCCAAATTAGACCAAAAACACGTTCTAAAGCATTGATCACATGAACACCACCAGCTCTAAAAATTTCAGCGCTGAGACAGTCATCACCAGGGGCCTTACAATTTTTCAGTTTTTGGATGACCGCCGCAATTTCAGACTTGGATGGTGGCAGATCGCTGACGTCATAAGGCTGATGAATAGGAGCATTAGCGTTTCCTGTGACGGGAGCCGCAGGTTGAGGACGGTTTAACAGCTCTTCAAAATACTCACGCCACCTAGCCAGTCTAGCTTCAACATCCATAATCACGTGGCCGTTTTTATCCGTGATACACTGGCTGACAGGGGATGAACAATTCCCAGAAGTAACCTTGACCAATCTGAAGAATTTTCTGTAATCACCGTGATGTTGAGCTGTTTCCATTTCCGTGGCTAACCGATTAAAAAAGATCTCTTTATCCTGTCTAGCACTTCTTTTAACATCACGGGCAAGTTGAGCAGCCAAGGGATGATTATCGCTTGCAAGAGCTAACTTTCTTTGTTGGGAAAGCTGGATAGTGTCAAGTGAGATCCAGTCATTAAACTGAGGTACAAATGGTGGAAGGCATAGGTTAACCGTAACTTGCAATTGTTTTCGAAGGAGCGGCCAAGATTCGTCGACAGATTGTGGTAAAATGTCCGTTTTTAATGTTTCATTCTCAAAGGTTTTCATAAATTGGTCTCTTATCTTGGGATCATGGAGGCTGAGAATATTCGGGCGTTTTGGGGCATGTTTACGCATCCTGTTTTGGAATTTAAGACGGAATTTGGCAGCCACCAAGGCATGATCGGTAACAACACTGAGACCCCAGAAGGACCTGCAGTCAGTAATCGATTTGCTCCATTTCTGCTTGATTAGAATATAATCGATTTGATTTCTCGTTGCCCCATCAGGGCTTACCCATGTTTGAAGATGCCGCTTCTTATGGCAAAAGAACATATTAGCAAGCATGAGCCTATGATGACTAGCTAGTTCAAGGAGACGTTCGCCATTCTGACAGGTGCTTGTATGTGGAGTGAAACCGCCAGTTACTCTACCTTGCCTCCTGTTTCCACCAACTTGGGCATTAAAGTCACCCGCTACGATCAGGAAGTCCTTCCTGGGAATTAACGACAGTTCATCCTCTAGCTGATGATAGAATTCTTCAATTGTCGCCAGATCATTAGCATTCGTGGGTGCAGAGATCGATAACAAGGATACATTTAAAGGACGGCTTTTGACGCGAAGGTAGGCTAATCGTGAATTTATCGGTTTCCAGGCTAAGATTGCCCTTGCGGCTTTATGACTGAGAGCAAAGCCGACCCCAGCGAGTCCAGAACCGTTAGATGGGCCGCTGTAGAAAAGTTGTATAGAACTATTCTGGTGTGGGACTAAGATCTTAGTAATTCCATCATTAGGCATTCTGAATTCCCACACACAACAAATATCAATGTCTCTATCCTAAATGCTTTTTGCGAGCAGGGCTTGCTTCCCACATGATATACTGTATTGTTTATTATATAACCTGCTTATTTCCTTTCATTTTTTGAAAAAAATAGTTTTATTAATGTAATAAATTGTTATCTAATTTTGAAAGCTCTTTTCTCTAATAGAGAAGCTCTTGATAATAAATTGATTTATAATTATACTTTTAAAGCAAACAATGAAACTCAAAACAACTGTTACTGAGGATTTTGCTCAAAGCCAGTCTGAATAGGTTTTTTGTTAGTGAAAAGATAGAAAATAATTAAAGGGAAAAAATACAACACTAATTACAAACAGTGTAATTGAAAATTTCTTATGTTTTATATTTTCAATATCATTTAAGATTTTGACGTTTCTGATGTGAATTAAAATCTAACTGTTCCTACCACATGTTACTCCATTTCAACTCCATTTTTGTTTGATAAGAACTTGAACAGATTTAATTTTATCTCATCCCTTATGCCTTACAAAATGACCCCGCCTCACGAAATCTTTCATTTATATACAGTAATACCTTGAGATACAAGCATAATCTGTTCCAGGACCGAGCTCATAACTCGAGGTGCTCGTATCTCAAATCATTTTTTCCCATAAGAAATAACAGAAAAAAAATTAATCCGTTCCGGCCCTCTAAAAAACTCCCTTATTAATGGTAATAATAATGCAAAAAACATGTTTTTAATTGCTATAGACTTACACAGATAAAAAAATTATAGTATGTAAGGATTCCTGTGATATAAAATAAAATATTTTAATTATGAGTTCATACGGACAGACGATACAGTAACGGCTAAAGGCGGCATGTGCGGAGGAGGAAGAGGGAGGTAAGAGAGTTGGCCCGTACGTAGACACTTGATTCAGCACGTACCTTAAACATACACAATATAACTTAAATAAACTTAGAATTAGCTTACGTATTTTTTTTTACTTTTCTACTTTTTTTTTGCTTTTTTCGATTTGTATTCTTTACTTTTCTTCACTTTTCTTAACTTTTTTCTCCTAACTACACTCACTTCCACTTGGCGCAGGCCTTTTAACGAAATACCTATCGAGGGGATTTATTTCTGTCTCCCTTCCGAAATGTTATGGAAATGTGTAAGGCACGTGTCTTAAAAAAGCGCCGAACCACGACCAGTAGACAATTTATCAGGGTGTTTGTCTTCAATAAAATCAGAAAGCCTGCTCATATCTCAAATCTTTACTATTATCTGAAAACAAAAATTTGCTCGAAGGCTTGCTTGTATCTCGGAATACTCGGGACACTCGTATCTCAAGGTATTACTGTAATTAGATTAATATCCTTAAAATTTGTTAAGAAATTTTAAGTTAATGAAGTTTCTACAAAGATTTGAATTTCTCAATTATGATACATTCTATGGTCAAAAGTGTCCGGACACCAACTGTTGTACAATCAGAAAGTGGCAAATATAATATTAATATGATATCGGGCCACTTTTAGCATCAATCACAGTCTGTCTCATCTGGGAAGACTTTTCAACAGGTTTTGAAATATAAAATAAACACCTCGAGAAATCATGTCTTTTATGAGGTTAAGAGGATAATTTTTAAAGAGGTCAACAGATATCTAATGTTACACTTTTCGAATCTATTATTTGTAAGAAAACTTTGAACGTCATTTTCAAAGCAAACAATGACATTAAACATCTGCGGGTCATTTTCCTCGTGAACATGTTCTAGTTTTGATAATGACAAGGAAAACAAAATATTAATAAAGAAAAATTCAATATCAAAGGAATAATAAATAATCTAATTTGAAATTATAGATTTTCTCATTTTTTATACCATAAATTAATAATTTGAAATAAGTTTTCAAAATAAACAATAGAATTAAACAGAATCAACTACTTCTTATCAAAAACAGTTTCATTAGGAACCTAATGAAAAACTTGATTGACCTAATGTTGTATTTTAAATTTGTAATTAGATTAAGTGTATTAATCTATATTACTAAAATCTTTTATTTCTCTGTCTGTCTGTCTGTCTTTCTGTCCGGCGCAATTTTCTGAGAGAATGGAAAATAGAAATAATTTTTACAATGAAACATCCGCGACAGGAATCGAACCTGCAACCTTCTGATCCGAAGTCAGATGCCTTATCCATTAGGCCATAGGGACTACAACTCTCTTCATATGGTTTTTTGACTTATATCTCCTTTCCTTTCCCCCATCAATAAGGAATGTATTCAATCTTTGTTTTGAATCTCAAGATTGTTTATTTATTTCACATCAGTTAGTTTATTTGTAATTCGAAACTGACAATTAGAACGATAATTGCCGAAACGTTGCAATATTTTAAATATTCTTACTTAACCAAATCCTATGTGATATTGAAAAATATGTGGGTGTACACGGCAGATGTTGGAGTAAAGAAAACAGAGTCAAGAAAGACAGAAGCACTCTTTTTTTGAGGTGGAATACCGAAAAAATCACTATTTGCAACTCAAAAACCATCATTAAATGTAACTCAAACGTCACTGAAAAGTGACAATCTATATTACTAAAATCTTTTATTTCTCTGTCTGTCTGTTTTTCTGTCTGTCTGTGTGTGTGTGTCTGTCCGGGGCAATTTTCTGAGAGAATGGAAAATAGAAATAATTTTTACAATGAAACATCCGCGACAGGAATCGAACCTGCAACCTTCTGATCCGAAGTCAGATGCCTTATCCATTAGGCCATAGGGACTACATCTCACTTCATATGGTTTTTTGACTTATATCTCCTTTCCTTTCCCCCATCAATAAGGAATGTATTCAATCTTTTTTTTGAATCTCAAGATTGTTTATTTATTTCACATCAGTCAGTTTCTTTGTAATTCGAAACTGACAATTAGAACGATAATTGCCGAAACGTTGCAATATTTTAAATATTCTTACTTAACCAAATCCTATGTGATATTGAAAAATATGTGGGTGTACACGCCAGATGTTGGAGTAAAGAAAACAGAGTCAAGAAAGAGAGAAGCACTCTTTTTTTGAGGTGGAATACCGAAAAAATCACTATTTGCAACTCAAAAACCATCATTAAATGTAACTCAAACGTCACTGAAAAGTTACAATTATAATTAAAATGAGAGTCAAAAATGAATGAAGCGATACTTCTATTAGATAGAATACTGAAAAATCACTATCTGTAACTCAGAAACCATCAATATTTGGAACACAAAAGCCACTGAAAAGTGCCACTTAGAATAAAAAAAGAGACTCAAAAAAGAAAGAAGCATTATTTGTATTAGATAGAATACTGAACACTATTGTAACTCAGAAACCACTGAAAAGTATCATTTGGATTAAAAAAAAATAAAAACAGTCAAGAAATAAGAAGCAGTATTTCATTAGGTAGAATACTGAAAAATCCCTATTTGTAACTTAAAAACCATCACTATTTCTAACTCGAAAACCCTGAAAAGTATCAATAGGAATAAAAAAAAAAGATAGTCTAGAAAGAAAGATGCACTATTTCTATTAGGTAGAATACTGCTCAGAAGTTAGACGTCTTAGCCATTAGACCACTAGGCCTACATTCTAATCTCTGTAAAAAAGAAAAATATATCATAGATATATGATTTACAAGGTGGTTCTAAAAGCAGTCGTAGATTGAGAGAATATAGACATCAAAAATTAAATTAAAAGAAAAGCTTTTAAAAAATTTTAGTTTTAGTTTCCTTGATGTAATTTGTGTGTGTGTGTGTGTGTGTGTGTGTGTATGTGTGTGTGTGTGTTTTTTTAATAAATAAAAAATTGTTTTCCGTTACATAAGGGAGGCTTCCGGAGCGATGCGACGGGTAGCCGACTAGTTATTACTAAAATCGTTAAAGAGCACCCTACTAGCTGCGTCCAAATTCCACTTGATGTCCATCTTCAATTTGGATGCAGCTAATGGGGTGGTTTTTAAACTGTAAATATTTTATCATCTTTTAATCAAATGCGGTAGCTTAAATAAATTTTAAAACCATTTCACGGACGTTAAAACTAACACTAGTTTTATTGCTTTTAATGATATATTTACTTGACTTTATTGATCCATACTTTTATTATTTGGAATCATTTTCAAAGCAAATAATGAAACTCAACAGCAGCTGTTACTGAGGATTTGCCTCATAGCCAGTCTGAAAAGGTTGTCGCTATTAAAAAAACAGAAAAAAAATTAAAGCGACAAATCCTCAAGTCTTTATGTTTTTTTAGCGACAATCTAGGAGCTCTTGTGAAATCGACTAAAATTGGTAGCTATTGCGTTTGTCCTGTCTGTCCGTCCGTCTGTGTCAGTCCACCCCTAACAAATCCCGAGCGGAAAGTCGGATCGACAAACGGATTTTACCATTGGGTTCAGAGGACCCAAAACTATATTAATGAGGTAGGTTCAGGGACCAACGCCCCTCACGTTTTAAATATCTGGCATGTATTTCCGCTCTTACCTTAAATATTAGAAATGCAACCCTCTCATTTCA
>JAFIDM010131562.1:0-30920 GCA_023159025.1 Thereuonema tuberculata
TAAGGCAAGTGATATGTCAGATGTTGCAGTACTGTCCTTACAAGATGAGTTGGCTACAGCAGCTAAAGCATGGTGATTCAAGCATTCATTTTACATTCGCACTTAAGTTCCTAAAGTAAATGACAGTAAAAATCAAATGACATGGCCAAGGAACATCCTTTGATGATGTCCACTTGGGTTTAAATGGATAAGTGAATACATACAAATATTGCATTTGAGCAACAGAAACACTTAGTTATCCAAAAGGTTCAGTTGCATTCTCCAAAAGTGACAGTGTATTGTGGAATTGTGGTAACTTCCATCATTGGACCATATTTTTATGAAGAGGTAACAAATACCACTGTAACGTAATTGGAAATATTGGTAAATTTCCCAACACCAGAGCTGCCACAATGCTGGTACCTTCAAGATAACATATTCATGCAAGATGGTGCATCGCCCCACATCTACCATTGTGTCCAAAGACTGCTAAGGCAGCAGTTTACAGATGAACAGGTCATCAGCCACCATTTCCAGATATCTTAGCTACCCCGGGCATCAGACTTTGCCTTCATGTGACGTCTGGTTGAGGGTTTTTTTTTTTTAAGAACCAAGTGTATGAGGAAGGATGTTGAACTCTTGTCAGATGTGAAAGACAGCATTAAATGTCATATTCTGGCTGTTGCAGTTGACAGTTACTTTAAGCTGTAGAAAATGCTGTTCTTCAAATGGAAACTGTTGCTGATCATAGTTTGAGGACACTTTAAGTAATTGTAGTTAGTGATTTTGTATTGCCATCTAGTGACAAATTTTGTAACTAATTTTTTTTTCTCCAATAAATGGTAAGGCTATCATTTCATGTACCTATTATCCAAATTACTCTTTATTTATGAGCCTTAGAACTTGCTCTAAGTAGAAATACTTTAATTATAGTAACCCTGTACTTAACTATTTAGCATAATTTTATGTACAAGTTTGAAAATCTATAATATGTCTTTCAACATGTCTTTGTATTTGATATGCAGTCATTGTTGTCAAGTTGTCTTTATCAACAAAACCACAACAGATTGATATACTGGCTATCTACAGAATTTTACTGACAGAGCAGTTTTCTAAATCCTGTGTGTGAACTTGCAGGGTTTACTTAAGGAGTTATTTAATTCATTTACTTGACTTACATAATAATAAAAATAACTCTTGCAATGGACTATGTAAGCATACATCACACTGTTGTCATTTTTATGATTTACTCTCCAAACTCAGATATGTTAAACTGTAGATAGTTTCAAATTTACATTGAAATACACTTCATTAATAATACCATTTCTCTAAAGTCAAAGGTTCATTCCAACAAGTATATATTGGGTGACCATGATTTTTAATATAATTAAGGCAGAACAGCCCTTCTAGAAATTAAAGTGTAGAAAAATCACCATAAAATAAGGAAAAGAAGTGATCTGAGTAACTTTGCAGGTGGTATGATAGTTGCTGCTTGATCAACCATCACTCAAATGGCTGTTGTTCTGAGCTTTTCACTGCACCTCAGTTTCAAAGATTTAATGAGTTTTGCAAGAAACAAAGAATTTCAGTGAAAGGTGATTCTCTAGAAGAAAACTGCTTGTAAATGGGAGGGCTCGGAGGAAGATGGAAAAAATCATCCAGCTAGCTACCATACGAGTCAGAACAGGCAAATTATATCAGAATTCAGGCTTGGAATGTAGAGCATCTTTTAATGCATTGTTCCTTCCCTAGAATGGGCTATAATAGCTGTGATCATGTAGGGTCTGATATACCAATATTATCATTTCCTTTCTTAACTTGAGTTATTGCTTGGTTGCATCTGGAATGTCATAAGTTACTTTCGGTGTTTACATCAAATTCGTCATCGTGCTTCTATGTTTTAATTTTTTATTATTTTTGTTGGTTTTTCAATATTAAGAATATTTCTACATATTTATTTATTTATTTTTGATTTCGTAAAAAGCTTGTTTTTAGTCATCCATTTCTGTTATCGATGCTGACTGCTCTCTTTCATGGCCGACGTTTAAAACAATGGGTTAGGCTTAGTGGTAAGCGAGGCTTCGGTTTCCTTAACAATATTGAACACTGAATGAGATGAAATACCTGCTGCTTCAGCCGTTTTAAGGTAGTTAGAAGACTTGAAATAAAAAATAACATTCTCTTGATTGACTCTTCAAAGTTTTGTGGAACAAATGAACAATGGTGTGTGTTCAGCAGCCGCCATGCTCAGAACCATGTTCAAAACAGAAGTATGCGGAGTAACTATTGCTCAGTCGTTTACCATATAAGGAGTTGTCACGTGTCTTCAGAGATATAATGAATTGACTATAATGATCTTGCACATATGATGATATCCACTCCATATATTGTTCGCCACAGTCACACATGCGCTGATGAGTGTTGTTTAGTGTTCGTTAGCCTGTGTGTGAATAATGGTGTATTCAATTCCACTCTGTTCTCCTGACTTATCAGCGTGGGACTTTTATCTCTGAGGGTTGCTGAAATGGAGAGTATACCGCAACAACCCTCACATCTTGGAGCAGTTGAAAACAAACATACAGCAAGAGATTGCCTGCAGTCACAAAATTGAGGAGTGTATTCCTAAACATGCTACGGCGGGCAGAGAAATGCATCAAAGCAGTTGGTGGCCATTTCTAACATCTCCTCTGAATATGACAATAAAAATATACCGGCAATAATGTATAGATAATATGAACAGGAGCGATAGCGTTAAATAATGTCCATTTTCAGAACCAAAATATACCTTTAAACCTTTTGGAGCTGGCTCTTATGTGCACCACCCTGCAGAAGTTGCCTTATTATTTAGGAGCAGTTGTAAAAAATAGAATCTAAATTATATCACGATAAACAAGGAAAAAAACTGGTTTCTTATTGTATATAATAATCTCCCTTATATTTCATTTATGGCCATTTCCTGTGAGACAGAAACCGTGTCTTCAAAAAGTGAACAATCAATGCTCAAGATTGCTCAAGAGACATGTATGCATGATCGAAACTGGGAATTGGCAAAATGGTGCCGCAAACGATAGCATTGTCAACATTTTTAACTTCATTGATATAAATAAAAAGCAAATAAACATCCATATTTCAGAAAAATAGCCAGAAGGATCATTTGTTTCAGCTGATAAAGTTTTCACAACTTGACACCTCTCTATCTACTTATCTATGAATAAAAGTTTATTTGCAATCCATGACTGCTATTTTGCTCGCTGCTTGCTAGCAGTGGGAGCGATAAAATATTTCACTGAGCTCTTTAGGATGGCGCTGCGAGCGGTGGTTCATTTCTGCTCCAATATGGATTTCTGGGGAGTGGGAGTAGCAGGAGCAATCATGTCATTGCTCACTTTGTGAAGAAGCGGAAGGTGATTGGAGTCTAAAAGTCGTTTTTTTACCCACCTCCATAAATAAGGCATCACTCGTATCGATCTGGGTTTTTAAGTTAGGTTACAGAAGTGGCGACATGTTTCATTTTTGGCCATTTCCACAGACTAGAACTTGCATTTTTCCCATCTCTCTAAGTCATAAGGTTTCACTTGTACGACTTATGTTTTGGGCTATAGAGATGGTGACAGATGGACTTCTAAAGAGTCATTACATTTTCTGTATGAGATTGTTTAAATAAATAAGGAGTTATGAAAGTTGACGCTACATATAGATAGATAAAATAAGAAATGGAGCCTATACGCATAAAATGTATTGTACTGGATTGTTGAAAATGAATAAAAACCCCAAGTTTTCATAATTTTAAATACTTCTTCAAGGAATAGCACAAATATATGAACTCGACACATGCCACACATTTGGTTTGTTGTTACTTTTCTAAATTTTTGTATCCTGATCATGAAGTGTGCTATAATTTTTGAAACTGTCGGATTTTATTTATTTCCTATAATCTAGTAAGTAATATTTTTATCTGTATTCTATATATTTGTGATTAAATAAAGTTTTATTTTTATTTCTAAGTGTGTTATATAAATTAGCAAAAAAACACCCTTTCTTGAGACTGGTTAAAAAAATGAGTTGTTCTGATATGGAGAAGGAAGCAATTGTAATTGTGAGATCACTTTGAACCTTTCCCAGTTGGTCAAAATGAATGTTGTATTTGTATCTTGTAATCTGAAAACCACCCTGTGTATTAAATTTCATCAAGATTGAAGGACACAAGACTTCCTGCCGCTTTCTGCTCTTCTCCATCTCATCTCCTTAGGGGGAAAAATTGTCCAACCCTGAGAAAACATTTAACCCGATTTCTAAAAGAAACCTTAAAATTTAAAGCATCTGTGATTAGCAATTTCGGCTGTGCGATGATGAGTCAGTGAGGACTGATTACAGAAACCATCCCTTCTGTTCGCCCTTTGGATATTTTTTTTTTTTTTTCGAAAGACATTTGAACATGAATTTTTTCATTTTATAAGAAGTGTATGTTTCTAGCTTAAGCAGTTTGCAAGATATGTATACCCTTCAAGTAAGTTTCTCTGTTCACCCATTGGTCACTTTTTATTTTGGTGAAACTTTTGAACATTTATTTATTTATTTTAAAAACAGTATTTTTCCCGAGCATAAATGTTTCTAGCTTAAGTGGTTTCTGAGATATTTGTTTCTCCTTCCCTGTTTCCTCTTTCCATTCACTGTTCTCTGGTATCTTTTTTTTTTTTGAGAAACCATTGAACATGCATTTCTTCTTAAAAAATAAGTGTGTTTTTCCCAAGTTTTATGTTTGTAGCTTAAGCAGTGTCCGAGATAGGCGAACCATTCAAGAAAGTTTGTCCCTCCTGTTTACACCCCTTAGGACGTGAATATCAAAAATCTTTCAAACTTGTTTCTTTTCAATTTCAATAAAGAACACACGTGTCAAATTTTGTTTCCAACTCAAGTGGTTTCCTAGATGTGTGGACCTTTCAAGAAAGTTGGCCTACCCGATTTATACCCCTTAGGACGCCGATATCAATAATCCGTTGAATAGGGTATCTTTTCAATTTTGACAAAGAACACTTGTGTCAAATTTCGTTTTTTCAACGGATTTTGAGATATGCATACCCAGTGAGTCAGTCAGTTGATTTTGCCTTGGATGAGATATTAAGATTACTTTAAAAAGATAGAAGCTGGATCTTAAATCTTCTGATTCTGAGACTTGCGTAAGCTTTTCATGGAGGGAAGGAAGGAAATGCACCTCATATTTGATATCATTATTAATTACAAATTTTACAACACCGTTATTTCATATTTTGATATGTTTTGCACATACAATTTACCATCAGTTTCATTGATATTCAACCATTATAATGACAGAAATATTATTTTTAGTATTTGTTTGGTTGATGATGTAGGCATATGGCAAACTTTCAGTTTGTCTTTCGTGTACATATATTAAGAAGAATACATTGGCTTGACATTCTTTGAAGCAGCAAAAAAGTGGTAAAAATTATCTTTCTTAAATTACAGTTTAATTGCACAAAGGCAATTGGAATCTTGACAAATATCATAATAAACATCCATCTGGCAGATGCTACAGTCAGCAAGCACTAAAAATCCTTGGTGCTTGTTATTTAAGTTATGGCTTAGGATCAACAAAATAGCAGTTGATAAGAGTTGAATGATGATGTCATAAGATTTTGGCCTCGTTCACAACAGTGAGATGAGAATTGTGAGAAAAATTTCACTTCAAATTATCATTTGGAGATTCTTATAAAAGTTTTTATAAGGAAATTCTTTGTTATAATAGAGAAGGAAATGACTGTCAGATTCCTGTAGGAAAATTAATTGGATATAGATAATTTAATATAGAAATTTGTTAATTTACTCTAACCTGACAGCTAAGAAATGATGCTATTATAATAATAGGTAGTGTTTATGTTGTATAAAACAATTCAAACTCTATAAAGCTTAAAATTTCAGATTGTGGTGGTATTTTTGAGCAGTAGGAGAGGTCTATTGTACTACAAATTGTAAGTGTTGAATAAAATGTTGATGATGAGGATCATATCTGATAAGTTGGATTTGCATCTTTACTTAACTGATTGCTTTGAAATTAAATAAACTAAATTATAATAAATAAGCAAATAAAAATAAATCTTTGAAGACTGTTCAGCTCTTTACCAGCTCCTAATTTTCCAACATTGTGAGTGCATACCCTAATGTTGCCATGTTTGACAATTACTGTTTAACATGAACTACCAATTTGGATAGTATCCCAAGTATCAAATGGTAATTAGTAAAATTAGTATCTTGATCAAAATTTGTTTCTGTCCCTTTTGTCCTTGCAATCTATTTCAAAATAATACTAAAGAAAAAGCCTGATAGTGTTGGGGTTTTGCACTTCCATTTACAATCTATCTCAAGAACAATTATTTTTTATTTAATTTATGAACTTGTTCATTAGTACAACATCTACTGATCTCAAGAACTCATGTCTGTATATTTTTTTTTTTTTGTCTCTGTAGATTTCACGATGGGCAACTGTATGGGCCGCGATAAACAAGAAATTCCCATGTCCCCTAGCAAGGACACCTTGGACACTTTAGCCGATGAGCGCAGGGGGGATGAAAATAATGTCCGTTACATCAGGACTCCTAGTGGCCAAGTACAGATCAGTGCTGGTGCTGATATTATTCGCAACACACTGCCAGGTAAGACATAATTTAATTTACTTATTTTGACATTATTCTTTTTTGTCAGATGCCCTGTTTGTCATAATGCTAAGTGATTCCTTACCCTTGGCTTTTGTTGGTATCCATGATGATGGAAAACGTTCCTCCTTGGCCTCAGATCATTGGCATCTGTGGATTAAAATATCTACGTCCAGAACATCTCATATTTAATCTTTTATGAGATTTAGTTAGAACTTATTTCCTCTTTACAAGAGCTGAATTTTTATGATCTGTGAATTATTCTTTTTTTAATTTTATGACTACAATATGACCTAAAAACAGGCCTATCCAACCAAAAAACAAACTGACTTTCTTTTTTTGTTAACACTTCAGGTCATATCCTTCGTTCTCCTGTTTTTTTCCCGTAGGTTGTGCTATTTTCACACATTTTCAAAGTGCAGGTATTTTGAACACAAGTATAATTGGAAATGGACTTTGGATCAGTGATAAAGAACAAATCCTTTTCTTCAAAATAGTCGATTGCATTTTATTGTAAGTATTATACTAAAAAAATAATTTAGATACAAAGAAGGGTAAAAATTGATGCGAAAAAAAGGTTTTACCAAGATATCTCAATCGGGGAAAAAATTAAAGAATATTACAAAACAGAAAAAAAATATTATTAAATATATGATAACTAAATAATATAAAATTATTTTTTATAGCCATTTCCCTTTTGCTTTGAAAAACACTGTTTTCCAATTATATCTTGACACCAGCTGTAAAAACAAATGACGGCACAATTGCTTGACTTCCGAGACTTCTATTGGGATTTTGCGAGATATTACTGACTGCAAACACCATTTATTGGTGTATTTTTGAACTACAATAGTAAACAAACATTCCCACGTGTTAGGCACTCGGATAAATGGCTTCAAAAGGAAAGCAAAGCAATGGGTAAGTCGCTCTTGGACAATTGCTGAGCAACGTAAATTTAGGGAATCTGTAGTTATCCGTAGAATCTATGGGCAGCGACCTGAATGTGTTAACAAAAAATAGAAAACAAAATAAGTGTTTTTTGTTTGTTCAAGGAAAAAAAAAAAAAAAAATCCTCAATATTGTATTTGAAAAACATTCCTTAAAGTAATGAAAATTCTCTTATTTATGCTCTAAATAAGCTATATAACTAAAAACAAAAAATACAAATAAAAAGCTTTATAAATATGCATTTTTATGCATGATGAAACTATAATATTTGAATCAGAAAAACCTGATACATATTTAAAAAGGGATTCATATTTTATGTCAGGAAAATCCATGTATTACTTATTAAGTAAGAAAACTGACGTAATCTAAACTAGATTTGTTTTTGCTGCTCTCTTTCCTTCTCATTTGTCATTTTCCAAATTGAGAATCTACATTTTCTTAAATTTCCTCAATTTATGGCCGTTATTACAGTGGGGACTCGACTAATAAACCAAATTCTTAGCTGGATATTGAATGAATTAGATTAACTAAGGAAGCATGACCAGCATAGAGTGAAAGAAATGCACTACCAAACAGAGCTATTAAGAAATGATGGTCTAAACCACTTCCTTCAGGTTTCCTTTGTGGACAGCCATCCAAGGACTATTGGAACTGAATGACTATTAACTTCCTTTGCAACATACTTGTCTTTTCACCTGCATAATTAAAAGATTCCAGATACCTTTGCCTTGGCTGACAGTAGGAACATTTCAAAAGTCTACAAATTGCCATTCTTTACGAATTGATATATGACAAAAAAAAGAAAAGTTGAAGAAATAGGATGAAATATTTCAAGATTAATGCTTTAAATAGAAGAATTAAACCTTTGCATCTGTGAGAAAGTTTGTACTTTCATGTGTGTTGAGTACTAGGTTAACTGTTCATTCTCATTAGGTCTTGTAGTTCTAACCACCAGGATTCTTGGCCCTGCATTAATAATATTGACAGTGGCTCAATGGAGAGATTTTACTTCTCTGATGATGGGTTGAGGATTTAGTTGAATAAAGCATGGTTAAAAATTCCTCTTTCATTGTGATTCAAAATACTGACTAATAGATACCATTATGCTCCATTTTGCACTTTGTTACCAGTCATCTTAACAGAATTCAACCGTAACAATGTTCTTGGAGTTCCAAGGATGCTGTAGATTTCTTGTTTTCATGGATTTTAAGGAGGCACTTCATCTTTTTCTATCCTCCTGTTATTAAAACATTAAAATAGGAATGACTTGGTTGTACTTGTGTTAATGTAGGTATAAGGAAAAGTCGGATAATATCAACAATTTTTTGTTTTAGGTTATTGCAGGGTTTGTCTTTTTTTTTTTTTTTTTACGTACCAACGAATCAAATAATAGATGAGATAAAGTGAAATAAATAAACAAATACTTATTTATTCTTTTGTACATTTCTTTAAAGTTTAAAAAGGTTGTTTATTTTTGGTTAGGATTTCTTCGAGGGGAGGTCCCGCTCTCGGGAGCGAGACCCAGGATCCTTAGCCTTTTGCACCTTCTGAGTCTGTCATTGGTGGAGGTTTGGCTGACAAGTCCTAAAAAAGGACGAAACGGTCCATCCCAGTCTCTTCCCAGTGACAGCTCGGGGTGCGAATTCCTTCTTTTAGCTTTTTTCCTTACTTTGTTACCTTTTTTTTTTTTTTTTGAATTATTGAGGCAAGTTAAATTTCTTTTCCTTTAAAGTTTTACTAAGCTTATTAATATTTATTAATTCTAAAATCTGCCAAAATTCAAAATTTACAGTAAGTTGAACTTGAATCATTAACTTTAAGGTGAATTCCTTAGCTGGATACAAAACTAGAATTCACGGTATTTAAATCTTCACTATAATCTATCGTCACATTCTTTATAACTTCTTTAGTTATTTTTAATCTTGGATGATGATTAAATACTTCCGTTTACTTTCTACATCTTATTCCAATATGGCATCGACTATTCCATTACTCTGTTACACAACTGATCTGGAATAAATAATATAAAGTTACTTACAATTCTCCAGATAAAATAAATTCATATGATCCCAGAAACATTGTTGCTAATGTATATCTGTATTCTTAGAATATTTCCTTGATATGATCATCAACACACAATAAACCTTTTGCCAGGTTTAACATAATAGATGCAATCAAATAATAAAATTGGATTAATTCTTTATCTAGATTTATTCTAGTTAAATATATATCGTATTTAGCATTCTTCATGATATATATATCTCCTTCACGAAATTCCATCAAAATGCTTCATGAAATTCCATCAAGAAATGATGCTTCACATCATGTTTTTGAATTCATCTTGCCAACTTCAATCTTGCTTCCTTTTCTTGGAAAACGATCGCCGATTCACTTTGTTATATTAACAATTGCACATATGCACACATTGCCCATATAAAATGAGTTTACATTTGTTGTCCACACTATTGCGTTTCCTTCCAGACTGTTCACTGTCCACGCTGTTCAAATTGTCAATGCTTTATCTTTAACTTAGATTCGTACATCTTCCATTGGCTTAGTTCTTTCAAGTCTTCATTGAAAAGCTGCTGCTCATGGCAATTCAAAACCACTGATAGATTTTAGGCTATAACTTCATTCTATCATGCCTTTATTTTAATCCTGCTAACATTTACAACAATGTTCTCCTTTGACTAATCCTGTGAAGTTGTGCATAAATTACATAGATGTCAAATGGAGATGGCTTTCATCTCTGATTGGTGTGCTTTTTCTTTACATCTTATCTGGCATTTACAATTGCACATTTTTTATTTTGTTATACACTCATTGACATAAAAATTAGCACACCAAGAAAAAAAATCATTCTATAATGCAAAAGTAAGTAAATAGCTATGGCAAGGGTAGATATGCAAATGAAGGACATTTGGTGCCATTGAGCAAGGACTGCTTGTCCTCCAGAGGCATGCAATTGCCGTGGGGCTTATAAGGCACATGCACTGTTAGGTAATCAGGCGAGGTTGAGCGATTAACATGCTGTGAAGACACCTTAGACGTCAGTATGAACAACTCATGGAGTTGGAGAGAAGCAAGATGTGCAGCATGGTGAGTTGCCCTCCATTTAGGCTGTTCTGATTTTACAGTCAGATCGTGTTAGGAGTAATGGAGATGTGAAGTCACTTCTAAACGGTGGACCGGCTCTGGATGACCCAGAGAGACCACCAGGAGAGAGGATTATTTGATCGTTTAGAGAGGCACGAACAGATCCAGTGACTTCCATGACCCCTATCCAGCGACATATGGCAGGGTCACAAGGGAACCCTGTTGCTAATAGGGGAATATGCATTCTACAGGCCCCTCTTCTTTTTTGTGCCATTAATACCTCAACATCGTTAGCTGCCTTTGCAATGGTGTCAGGTCTGGCATGCCTTTGCATATGATACATTGTTCATCACTAGTAGTACGATGTCAATGCCATCATCGTAGTCAACACTATGATGGACATTGACAGCCCAGCAGTACATTCAGGAGATCCTTTGCGCTCTTGAGACATTTTGCTTTCATAGGGCCTTCAATTTTGGTTTCCGAGCTGGTCTGTAAGCCTTAAAATTCATCTCTAATTATTTTTGTCGAACAGAATGTTCAAATATGATGATATTAGTATTGTTGAGGCTAGATTTTATTTCTTTATTTGTGGCGAATTGATTCTCCAAACAATTTTTTTTTTTTCAAGAACCGTTCGGACGTCTGTGTAGAAATAGATTTTTGTCCACAGTTTTTCTTTCTTTTAGGGCTCAGATCATCTCCTAAGACAATTTTTGCTTTAATTTGCCTCACACTTTTGACACTTTCAATCGTCTTGAAATTTCTCGGTTCAAATGAGTTTGTGTCAATTAGCACCTTTATCTGTGCTCTCTTAAAGAGGTATCAATGCAATCAAGGTGGAACTGACTTTTCCCATTTTTTTAAGTGGGAATATAACACAGAATATAAGAAGATTATATAGATTATTTCTATAACACAGAAATAACAAACCACTTCAATATTTGAAATAAATATGTGAATTAGAATTAAATACAAAATTAATCATAAAATCTTGGATGCCGCCTCCGTTAAACACTTCACATTCGCTGCAGTCAACAGTGCACTAAGCTCATGTTGACTTTCAAGATCAAATCACTGTAGTGATGTAACAATGTATCAAAAAGCACCTTGAATACATTCATTTATAAAGAAATAAGTGTTTAACAATATGTAAATAATTAAAAATGCTTTTCTAAGACGTTTCATATGAAAAGACGAACTATAAGTCGAAAATTGTAAGAATCTCAGAGTGCATCTAATAATTTGGCCAGGGACTGTATTTCATAGTTCAAAAACAGTTTTTAAAAATGTTCCGTCTAATTTGTTTTCCAGGTAGGACCATTTTTCTAAAATGGATGATGCTAAAATTTGGTGAATTTTGATGTTCACAGAAACAATGTCTTTGCAACTGAAATAGTTTTTGTTATAAATCTCTAGCTATCTTATTGCTGTTAAAGTGTTATTATAATATAATTATTATATTTTGTGTTATTATAAATTTTTATAATGCAGCCTGAGGGGCTAAAATAAAGCCAGAAAATTGGCATTTTTTTCTTCTTTTGAATGTACATTTTTTAAAAAAGTACAAAGAGGGTTAATCTGAATCTTCTGACTTAAATCCTATATTACCTTACCTTCAAAGTATTACTCTGTGAGATCTAAAGACTTCTTTGCCTTCTTAGTTTATTAAGTCCTAAATATAATTTATATATATTGAGGCATCAACATCTCAGGTGGGGGAACTGGAAAAAAATCCAAGGATCTTCTAATAAGTAAAGGATTGTAGGAGAGCTTATTGTGCTAAAATTTTGAAGTTTGAAAGTTTCTGTGAACATCAAAATTCACCAAATGTAGTATCAGCCATGTTGGAGAAATGGCCCTATAGGGAAACAAATTAGAGGGAATGTTTTTAAAAATTGTTTTTGAACTACTGGAATATATTGGAACATGGTTTGCCAAAAAATATAAAATAAAAAATTCAAAAGTTGTCCTTGTGAACCACTGCTAGATGATTTCACATGGAATGACTCATACTTAGAAATTATATAATTCTATATTTGTGAGAAATAGTTAATTTATTACTATATAATTTTATTTTTGAAAAATTTTACATATTCAGAATGTTCTTTATTCTATGTACAAATGAGTGCTACAATTAGCAATTTTCATAAACTTTCAAAAAAAAAAAAATAAGTGATCTGCAACTTTTTTTAATATTTAACCTACTTAGTTACTTATAAATTTGAGTTATTTCTGTACATTATTAGTACTATATTATTTACAGCAGTATACAGGTTTTTTTTGTTTTGTTTTTTAAAGATACTGATAAACATTAGTGACAGATTCAACAAAGAAAAATCAGTAAAAAAATGTTCTATATACACACGGTTGGAAATGCAGTGTTTACGAATCAATACCTATTTTTACATTAGATGTATGAAGTATTAAAGTGTGCGTAATATTTTATTATTGTATACAACCAATGTGCATACAGTTCTGTAGTAATGATATTGTGTACATTTTCTGTGTATAATGTTCCAAAAATTACAAATAAAAAAGATTCTAATTTTTATTGCACATGTGAATGAAAATACCGTAATATCAATATACTGTATTAAGCAAAACAAATAGTGATGAAATATTCAACATCCCCACTCGATAATGGGGCATGTCCGAACATCTGTTTGAATATAAACTATAAAGTAACTGGTGTTAGGTTTGTGACATGTAATGAGAGAGTTAAATATTAAATGTGGTCAAATAGGCTAAAAACTACTTATGAACATGAATTATATTAACTTTTAGCTGAATATAAACAAATACTACAGTATATATACTAAAGAAATAACTACTAATTTAAATGATGCAATGACTGCTCACAAACGGAATTCCCTCTTTGAGAAAAAGAAATTAATTACGAGGAGCTCAATGAAAGAGATAACAGGAATAAAATATCAAAGATAAGCTTCATACAAGATGAAATGAAAATATCTCATGATAAGCAATCATGATAGCACGTATCTTTTGCTGGAATTTAGTGGAATTTGTCTTTTCAAATTGTTTGTTTTGGCCAATACTGTATAAACGGATAACAACTGATACAGAAATAATTGAACAGCAATAGGCAGCAAGTAAATTTTTCAAAAAGTCCACCACCTGCCTCAATGTGGCGGCAAAGATTGGGATAGTGAACATCTAATCCTTGGCACAGCTTAGCCACAGCTGCTTTTGTGCCATTAAAATCCAACCAACCAACATCTAATCCACTGACAAATTCCCTCTGTAGTTCAAATTAGTTGAAAACTGTTGTCTATCCTCTGTTCCAGCTTTGCAATCATAGACATGTCAGATTGATAAACAATGTTTTTTCTATAGCCCCAAAGATGAGAATGTGAAGGCCAAGTAATAGAATCACCTCGACTTCATGAAAAGAAAGCGTAGTCAGTGAATAAAATTGCAAAGTTAATAGTATCCATATGGAGAGCAAGAAACCAATAATAGAAGTGCAGCCTTAAAGGAAAATGCACAGAAACTAACCCTTGGACAAGTTGAAGATGGTAGGGGTGTAGTAGCTTCCCATGAAGTACCTTTCAAACCGTTGCATGGGAGTGAAATCCCATCTGTTCTCATTATGCTCCTGGATCAAGGAACTCTGTGCTAAGAATTGGATTTTCTCTTTTGGATGTTGCAAATTTAGACCTTCCACTGTTTGTCTGTAGCTCAAATTTGCCTCTTTCTCAGAGACATCGATGATGGCAACGAATGTTACGTACTGAGGTATTCTCCTATCTGGGGAATGTTCTTGTTACAGCAACAAGCTTCATGTCCATTTGCAGGAGCCAGTCCATACATCAAATGCATGTCTGCCATTTCAAAAAAGAAATATAAACTCATACTGCTATTAGTTACGGAACTAGCATACGTACTTTTTTTCTAATAATATACTTCAAGCACATTCACAATAATCTTTGGTGAAAGCTTGTAACATTGACTACCCTTGGGCCATTCGCTGTGAGCAGAGATGTTGGCTACATGTTGAAACAAACAAAATAGTTACATAGCACATTGTTCACCTTCTGCATCACTATAGATATTTATAAAACAATGCATTTCTGATCCTATGTTTATTTGAAATTTTTAATTGATTTGTATTGGTAGAACCTGTCACTGATGTTTGTCAGTATCTTTAAAAAAACAAAAACAAAACAAAAATCCTGTATATTACTAATGTTTAGTTAAAAATATTGTACTTAATGTAGCATCTACAGATTTTACTTCAAATTTAAAATGTCATAGAATTGAAATGTAAATTAATTTATTAAGAAATAAATGGGAAAAAATATTAAAATATTAAAGGAAGAATTTATGTAAAAAAGAGGCAATACTAAAAACTTTAGTACACAATATAATTCATACATAATTTTCATTTCTAAAAAGATTGAAAAGGGTAAAAAATATACTTATCAAGAAAGGTTTCAGTGTGCTATGACTGTAGAGCTTAAGTGGGATAATGAGTTGTATAAGAAAGGAAGAGTAACTTCTAGTGCAATATTCAACCATTGTTACCTATTAAGAAATAGGTTTCATACTTAATATTTGATCCTTAGCTGAGAAAAGAAATGCAAAAAAAATTCTTGCACTTCATCTCATTCAGAGTTTGAAAATAGAAGAATTCAGAAGGCATTTGTAATTGTGTTTTTAATAGCACAGAATTGGTTTAAAAGCCCATGCTTTATTAATGCACAATATCAATTCAAATTCTTCTTATTACTAGGCAGATTAAAATTTGTCTCACAGTTTGAAGTGAGAGTTGCAGGCAGTAGAATGTAGAAATTTATTTGTCATTGTTAAAGCTCCCTTCATTTCCATAATTGGATGGAATTTCAATTTGGAAAATTGACTTTAAAAATATGATAATAAAAATATTTTTAATTATCATCTGAGGATCTTTTAGTTGTAATTTTTCATCCGGGGGAAGAAAGATATTCTGTTTTTGTTTTAATAATCAATAATTCAATATCTGATTGAAAGTTGAAACAGATCATTTTAGTTTTGTGGAATTCAAATAATCATGAAATTTTGTTTAAAACATATTTTTTTTTTAACTTCAATCTTCCATTTTCTATGTTTGAATTGTATCTGTTTTTGTTAGCATTTTGTTGTTTTTAAAACTGATGCTATCTTATACTTTAGGGCTTTTTATTACTACACAGATTTTATAGGAGTTTCTTAAAATTTAAGAAGTGGTCCATTAAGACTATATTATTTTCGTATTTTGTTTTTTTATTGCAGAAGCTTTCACAGAAGTATTTTTTTTTTTTTTTTTCAAAAAATGTTTGAACACAACCATGATATTTGCTTACAGCTATGCAGTTATATTAAGAGGAATTATATTAATTTTGCTGCAATGGCAAAACATTTTGCATTGTTTCCATAAAGTGACACTGGTTTGTCTTTAAAATACTGCAGTTCAAAATTAGTTTTAAAGATTTTCTGTTTTTATGTAAATATGATACAGTGTCCAAAGAAGTAATCATGATAAAATTTCCATTGTTGATTAATGTTTCATGTTATAAGAATACTGATAAATGCTTTGATAGGATTAGATATGTTTTCTTTGTACATGCTTTGATTTCTAATAGTTTCATTGGATTGGAAATAACAATACGATGGAATGATAGTCGGTTATAATCAATTACTTTGTTTAGTGAAACATGAATATTCAATTTACTTAAGTACAAAATTTGAAATTGTCTGTACTACAAAATGAAATGGAAGATTTAATTTAATGCTAAATTTTAGATTTTATCTTTTTACTAATTTTGACATTAAATGGATTTTTATTTGTTAATTTACGGTGATGTAAATGCTTATTTAACTTAGTTGATTTTTCTTTCTAATAATTGTTGTATTGAAATATTTTTAGTAAATAATCATGTTTTGAGATAATGCATTTCGGTGAGGAAAACAAAATGTTTAAGATCCTAAAGACAAATCTGATTTTTATTATTATTGTTGTTTGTAATTAAATTGCTTTTTCAGTATTCTTGTAAAACCCTATTTACTATTATAAATTATTTCACACTATTTATAGTTTCACAGTTGGTGTCTATCAGTTGAGAGGCTATTCTATATTACTGTTGTGTGATGTCAGTTGCTTTGAAACAAAGAGTTAATTTATCCTATCCTTTCCTAACCATCTGCTTTCCTTCCAGCTTTTCCTTACCAGTGAAATCAGTTCAAATTGTTATCCAGATGCCATTAAATAAAACATATTGCCATTTGATTGAATTTTGAAATCCTAAGTTTACTATTAGTTCTGCTCAATGGACCATTCAGTTGGTTTTTCTTTTACTAAAATAAATTTTCAAAGTACAGGAAGTGACAAAATCCAGACAGACAAAATTTTTTAAATAAGAATTATATTCAGTGAAATTATTTTGGCAAGCAAATCCAAATACCTTTTGTATACTTTGAGTTAATTTTGAAATTGTATCAGAGCTTCTGTTTCTTCGAGGTAGAATTGTCTTGAATTCTTTTTTGGGATTTAAAGTTACTATGAATAGAAAACCCTACATTAGCTGTAACTTGCTTGAACATATCATTATTATTTCCATATTTTCATTATTATTAATAACTTGGGTACACGAGTTCACCATCATTCATTCATCGTGTTTTGAAGTTATTTGTTTGCTGTAAATCCAACATGAAGCTGTGAAAAGTCCTAAACAGTTTATTGTAATAGTTATAGTCAAATGTAATATATTGTTAAACCCATTAAATGAAGTTGTGTGTCTATTAGTGATGTCCTTCGTTCTTAAAGTTTCTTGTGAGGAGTCTGTTTTCCTTATATGACTTCTATTAGATAAAAGATTCAGATACATTTCAGTAACAGCCACATGCTTTTTAATTTAGTTGAATTTTGGTAAATACTTTGTAATTTTTTGATAACTCAGTGCTTAATTGAAAACACTCATTCATTTACATTCATTTTCATTTACATATTATTGTTTTATTTATTTATTTATTTTGGGCAATTAAAAAAAAAAAAAGCTGGGATTTTGTGACTAGATTACCAATAGGACATTTGTATGTTAGATAGGATTGGCATAAAAGAATCCTGCAAACAAGCAAGTTTTTAATTTTTTTTAGAAAGAAAAGGAGCTGTGATTTTTTTTTTTTTTCCCCCATGCAGTTTCATTCTTTAAGTTTATAATTGTTACATTTTAAGTAAATTTTTCAGTTCCGAATTCCAAAGTTACAACAAACAAAACTAGTTACATTTGAATAGATGTACTAATTAATTAAAAGTTTAAAGCATCATTCTTATCAGAGGATAGGCAGTATAAGGAGATCAAGGCTCCAACGATCGCCTCCTAACAGAATGAACTGCACTATTTTAATAGTACAGTAATATATTAAAATCAGAAAACCAGAATTCTTTTATGAAAGCCCTGTAACAGTACCATTTTAAAAAATCCCAACTGCAAGTAACCTAGTACTTAGTGCTTTATTGAATTCATTTTTTTTTTTTTAATATATATATCCAGCTGCTTCTAAATTTTATAACTTTTTTCTTTCACAATGCAGCCTTGTTTCGGAATCGATTTTACTTCTATGGTAAGTTGAAATAAATTAACTGATCCATTTTGCATGAGGAAGTTTACCCCCCCTTTCACAGATGCATGTAGTTACGCACTAGTTTTGTGTTGCTGTTGATGATCCTTTGATTAAATGATGATAACATTAATGCTGAACTTCAGCAAAAAGAACACCGTTTCTTCCTATCATGTATTAGTAAGAACAGACAAATTTTTTTTTCTATCTTATCAAACAGTTTTTTACAGAATTTTTTTTTTATCTTTCTATAAATATTATGAGCTGATTTGATAATCTTGCATTTTAGAATTATTGTTAATATCTTAATATCAAAAATTATTTTATTTTTTAAAAGTTATGTTTAACAAGTTAGAAAATGCCTAATGAAAAAAATAATAATAAAGAAATGTGCCTAGCACATTGTTTTATATTGTAAAATTTTGAATAAAAATGAACTGGCACTGAGTTAGATAGGTTCATTTAAAAGGCATTAGTTAAGACTGGCTAGAATTTTTATAGTTTGAAGTTACTATTTATTTTTTGGATGTAACTAGATTGCTGTTGGCATTAGTATTGAAGTTTTTTTTTAACAGATTTAGTATAGTTCTTTTAATTGTTTCGTTTGTCATATCAGTGATCTGAAATTGCTGATTGCTATAGATTTATTAAAAAAAAATGCAGCTTTATGTACATGTGTACTTTGTAAGTTGGAAGATTTGCATCATATTATATCTTCTGATTACATCATATTTATATAGGAATTAGTCAGAATTATTGAAGTTTCTCTGATTTATAAAACAATGCAAATTTCACTAGTACCTACCTAACAGTCAATTGAAGTGTCATATGACCTAGTGATCATTTCTACCATTCATTCATTTTTGAAGGAGTTAAAAAAAGAGGGTGGAGGAAGAAATTACTATGAGACAAAAGTTTGTATCAACTATCATTTTAATTTATTTGAAGATGATGATTGCATTCTTAGTCACAATAAAGTGACAATAGTTTCAATTTAACAAAATTTTTACAAAAACCATCTTTTCAGTAAACTTATTCTTAAATTTTTCTTTATCAAATGATGTTTTCATTAACTACTATTTTTTCTTAACTTTTTGGTGTAAGCATAATGCTAATTATGGTTGGTTGATGAAAACTTTGGAAATATAAATATAAGTTTATTTTATCACTGTTTAGAATTAAGTAATATCATTTCATATATCTTAAACTATCATCACTCCATTTGTTAATTTGTTCATTTTTGGATCTGCTTGGATTTCTGAAATATTTTAATTTGCTGCCTCTTTTAAGAAATACTTTGTTTTCTGATATTCACTTCATAATTTTCTTTCCTTATCTTTGCTATCTCTCTATTAATAAATGAGAACTACCTGAATCAATCCAATGGCAATTAAGCATTTAACAGTTTGATAATACTTTCAATAAAAAGCCAAATTCTCTGACCCTACCTGTATCTCCCTGATTCCCTTTCTCAATCCCTGTGTTTATCCTTTGTTTAAAGAATGATTTGAACTGAAGTAGAAGAATAGAATGCTGATCAGAGGGCTTCATAAGTCATACTTCATTCGGAATAAAAATAGCTTTGAGCTGCCACTCGAGATTTTTCTTAGTAAATACAAATAAAATAGTAATAAAAAATCACTATTTTTATTTGAAACTTAAAATTCTTTAAGAGATCTATTTATCTTCGTAGTATTGCACAAAAAATCGAAATGTTGATTACAACAGTTGATTCTCTACTTTCAAATAACTATAATTTTGTAATAACTGGTATTACTTCCAAAGTTACTGTAAGTGTAGTGTAAGCTCTGACATTTGGCCCACGGGTCTGCATTATGATATGATTCTAACGACTCAAGAGGCCATTTCTTCTGTAAATGGAAGATTACATTTAAATTGCTAGATCAGCCTCTTGAAACATTAAGTGAAATATTCATAAGAATTATTTTGCTTCAAATTGAATTTTAAATGGAGAGGAAAACAGCAAAAATATATTGTCTTATTTTCATCTCCATCCTATTTTCTTAATTGCTTTGTATTGAATTGATTATTTATTGATTTGTTTGAATTCACTAGTTGTGTGAGTTCAGATTACTTAATAGGTTGATGGTACAAGAGCTTGATTTGTTTTTTGGAAACTTCACATGATTGCTACATTAATTGTTGACGTCCTGTCAAAAGGAAGACAGTGAATCTTACAGTGAGCAATTACAGGAGCTGATATGGTAACAAAGTGAATTGAGTAATTTGCAAGGAAACATGGAATCTACAATTGCATATTAATAATAAAAAGAATTAGCAGTAACGTATTAAGTATTGCAATGTTTGTTCAAACAAATTTATATGTGATAGAGATATTGTCTTCACACCCTTACTATAAGTGCTTTATAACACTATTGTTTCATTACTGTTGTTTAACTAACCTATTATCTTTTCTTGTTTTATGGCAACTACTTTTACACTATTGTTATTTCCTCATCCAGCATTGTCAATTGCACTGATCCTTGTATAATCTTCTTATTCCACTTTTGGCAAATTAAATTGTATGGCTTTTAAAGTATTCACATAAAACATTACATAAAGACTTAGTGTCAAAGAAAATCCTTGCAACATCTTGATAGATGTATATTAAAAAAAATCAACTTTTAAATATTTAAATTCATATATTCAAAATTCCACTTTCAACAAATCAAAAATAAAATATATGAATTGACAAAGCTTAATATACATAACAAACTTTGTATTGTTATTTATTTATTTATTTTAGAAGATATGGATTTTGAACATATTACTGACAATTATTTGTCAGTAAAATAAGCACCCTTTTCTGTATAAGAAAAAAAAATGGAAAGAATTGAGTTCCTAAGGACTTTTAAATTATCCATTGTATATAAAGGTTAAGACTTTTGTTTTCTTTAGCTTATAACATAAAATGACAGTCTTTTTATAAAAGATTTAAAAATTCTGTAGTGTCTGTAATTTTGGAAGGGAAGAAATGGTGTTTTTTTTTTTTTTCAACTTTTATTTATTATTTTAAGTAATTGGATCAAGTGAAAACTAATGAATTACATAATGAAATCCTTAAATTTGACACAAAGCTTCTGAATATCCTATTCCACTCTGAAGTATTGTTTCTGATAATCTTTTATTGTCTTTGCAACTGTGATACAATTAACACAAAGAGACCTTTGTAATGATATATATTGTAAGTTTTGAAAAATCTTTTGTATCTTATTATATTCCTAGTTAGCTAATTCCTTGCTCTGTTAGCTTTGCTTTGGTTTATTATTCCAGAAGATTGTTATGTTTTGGAATAATATTCTTTATTGAACGTCAGTGAAGTTCCTAATCTCTATACATAATTTCTTTTACTGGTATTAATTTTTCCAGGATCCGTTATTGGAACTTAACATGGCAGAATTCACCCATCACTGTTGAAAAATATAATAATCAGTTCTTCATTCTTAAAGCATGAAAGGCGTTAGAGATTTTCCAATGGAAAAGGTTTTTTTTTCCTTAAAAAAAACTCCAGTAAAATATATTTGCATCTTAACGTGCAGATTGGATTGTGTATCTTGCTGTTTATTATAATTTCATTTTAGCAACATTTGAACTTCTGTTTCTTTCTAAACAGTTGTAGTAAAGATCCATGCATTCAAAATTACACGATCTTGAAATAATTTATTGAGTTTCAAGTTTCTTAATAAAGAAATTTAATAAAGATATTAGTATTCACAAATATTTGAAGGTATTTTTACATCTTTAGGGAAATAATGAAAGTCATGACCTTATAGTTTAACAATTAACTAAAGTAATGCATGAGAAACACATTTAATTACAAGATGCTGCTGAAAAATGCAACAATTTTGGAATGCTTTGCACATTCAGAGGAATAGAAGATGGCACAACACAAAACAGGACAATTTAAGTTGCTCTTGAATCTTTTTCCCATCTCTACATGTTTTGGGTTGTCTTACCCCTAAAGATGTCATCCACAAAATCCCTTCACAACTTTGTTTTTCACCAACATTTCTCATACCCATGACTCCTTTTCTTCATAAATGCATTAAAATCCAGTTGAGGATTACTCTATACTTCATTACATAGCCTGTAATAGTTTGCATTTTTACCTTAAAAACAAGTAAATGATATTTCTTATTATTTTTTTCGCAATTTATTGGTTTGATGTTTCTGCCTCAAACGTTGATAATAGACTGGATTTTTTTGTTAATTGTTGCACATTTGCAAAACAAACAACAATAATCAAGTAATGGAATTAGGTTGATTTTTATCTTCATTTTTGAAATTTAAGAGCTCATTTATCGCTGTTGTTTTAGGTGGGAAAGTGGTTGTGGCGTTGTACAATTACACAGCAAGAGATGTGGGTGATCTCAGCTTTCGTAAAGGAGATCGGCTGATCATCTTAAATGACAGGTGAGAAACTAGAATTCCCTTTAAATTTGCTTATAATTTGATTAATTAACATTTCATACATTAGATAAAAATAATATTAACGTGCCACACAGTATTAACATTGCACTGAAACTTGTAGATAATAAGTTAAAAATGGCTTAGACTCTTAACATAAACTCTATACATTTAATCTTTAGTATTTGTCTCTTGAAATTTAAGTTGGCTACAGATAAATTGTCTGTTAACATGTTCTAAGCTTTTATTCTTGTAAAGAATTTGTGAATGTTTGATATCAGTATATAAATATTAAATTGTACTAATAATTGTTTGCATTGAAATGCTCTACCTTAAAAAAAATACCTTAAAACTAAAATATATAAGCTCCGTTATTATTTGAAAATTTTTTCATAGGCATTGATGTTTTGTTTGTTTTTTCCTTCCATTTCTAATAGTGACTCTGATTGGTGGCATGCCAGACATACATCATCGATGCAAGAGGGTTATATTCCAAGGAATTATGTTGCCAGAGAAAAAACTGTTGAAAGTGAAGAGTAAGTGTGGCCCTGTTAGTTTAGGTTCTTGACTTCACTTCATTTAACATTGAAAAAGGAGGAAGGACTGTCAGAAATACTTTGTGGTTCTATTCCTTTACACTGACAACATATTCAATTTACTATATTTAGAAAAGCAACTCGTGCTAACAAAATTGTAGATTACAGATCCAATATCTCCTATCATACAAAAGGTAATGTTATTTAATTAGTTTCATAGGGCTTTCAAATTGACCACAAACCAAAACCTCATCAATAAGGAAATAGAATAATTGCAGCAATTATTCATCTGATCTAACTATCCCATCGAATTCATTAAAAGAAATTATAATAAAGCAATAACATCAATAATAATCAAAAAAGTAACAATTATGCTATCATCCCATTCATATATGGTATCAATAATACTTTAAAAAAAGTATTTAATAAATATAATATTCAAATAATCAGGGCAAATAACAAAATAACTTGCCTTAAATCCAACAATAAGAAAGACCCTCACATTTCCACCAATATTATATAAGCAATGCCCTATAAAAATTGCAAAAAACAATATGTATGCTTTACCACCCAAACCCTATTAAACAGAATGAAATGACACCAAACAAACTACAAAACAAGGATGAATTTGAATCTACCAACCACACCCTAAACTTCGAAAACACTCATATAATAGACCAGGCCTTTTAACATCTTCTCTCTCACGTTGCAAGAAGCTTGGCATATTGCCAACACCCCACTATTAACCATTAACTCTCTAACTGTGCCATCAAACATTATTTAAACCCCTCTTGCCTCACCTAGCAGCACAGTTGATAATAACCTTAGAAATGTTGAAATGTCCTGATCCTTTTTTAAAAATATGACGATAATTATTATTATTATAAATTATGATGATATTAGTAAATTTGGACCAACTTTTTACCTTTTGGGATATCCATCTATTTTATAGAATTAACAACATAGTGATAACAAAGTAGAATAATCTTTTTTATTTAACCACTTTCTAGTCACTGAAAATATGAATTCATATAAACATTGATGTATTTACTACTACTACTCGCGAACGGGCCCCAACGGACCATGCACTAGCCCCCTGATAACGTCAGGACAAGGCTAGGAAATCAGAGACGAGAAAGCACTTCCCGTCGAGGATACACCTAAAAGAGTAAGTCCTAGGGGGAAACGGAAGAAGAAAGAAACAGCCATGCCACGACCGGGATTCGTACCCAGGTGACGGCGGACCGCCGTCTAGACCGCTTGGCCAAGCCGGCACATTTATTAATTATTATTTTTTTTCCAATGAAGTCAGTTATTTGTTTTAAGATGTAATCTTCATCCAGTTAATTTCTTTTTTGGACAACTTTCGAAAGGAAAGCTAAGTTCAAGGGATTGTCAAGGTTTTTATGTGGGAGTCCTTTTGATAACTTTTGAACAGATCTTCTTGAAACTTTGCTTGCATAATTATAGATGAAAGATTAAAAAAAAAAAAAAATCTTTCAATGAATTCAATTTGGCTGAATCATCAAATGCAGATAGAAATAGGAAATTGAGCACTAGAGAAATGTGTTGAATGCAGCTATTGTGTAATGGTTGAATGGGAAAGGCCAAATCACATGGAAGAAGTTTTCTTCATTGCTTTAAGAAATAGTCATTGTTTATCATGATGTGCATCTGTCACTTGATTTTTGTTTAACTCATTTCAAAAAACAAATAAATGTGAAGAAATGGAACTCTCCATTGGTGCTCCTTTTTTTTTCCCCCCCAAGCCTTTGAAACTGAAGAACTACTCAGCCATGAGATCTAGAAAACTTTCAGTTTTTGTTAAGGGTTAAAGCTGTCTTTAGGCAACACAATTTCTGTAGAATATTAAATAAATTTTAATATTGTCAACCTTTTTCAAATTGCATTTATCAGATGGCCGAAGAAAAACTGTAAATAATTCAAATTTTAATAACTTTTTAATAATTCAAATCTTATGCGATTGAGATTTGGCACTCATTAATAGATGGATGTACTAGATAATTGCTGAAAGTTTCAAATATGTAGTCTATAGTTTTGTTATGGCTAAAAAATTAAAAACATATGTCTAGAAATGGTATCGTGGGAAAATGAATTGAAACTAAATGTACTTAAACCAATGGTCAATGTGATCAGTGTTGGCAAAATGCTCTCAAGACTTTGTGTTGAGTAATAAGGGAGTTCAAAAAATACTTAATTATCGATATAAATTCCATAAACAGTCTCAAAAATCCATAACTTCAAAACCCATATATGATATTTCGAACATCTTCTTGAATATTATTCATCAGGTTAAAATAAAATAAAAAGGGGAAAAACTATTTTAGTTCTTCCTCCTTTACATAATGAAAAGATCAATTCTGTTAAACAAAATAAGCATATAATAAAATGAAACAATTGATTCACATCATTTTCTTATAAAAAAGATGTCTTTATTAGTGATTCTCATAAAAAAAAGACATTTTTATTAGTGATTTTTTTTTTAAAAAAGACTTTTTAGTAAAAGATTTGAACATCATTTTGTAAGAATGCTTTGAGCATTACAGTGCATCTCACGTTTTGTTTGTTTAAATTCTTGACTGTAACTAATTTTATTTTTATTTTTGGAGTTGGGAAGAAGGAGGATGTTCCTTTTCCTGTTTAAGAGGCTTGAAAAAGAATAGGCCAATTAGGCTATTCGAAATATAGCATAGGAGGAGGATGTAGATAAAGAAGTTTGTGGTATTAAACAATAAAATAATAAATTATCATATTGGACTTATAAGCCAATTGTTACCATAATAAAAGTTGCTATTCATTGTTTCTTTTGTTTTGATATTTCTTGAAAATTTTCATTATGTAAAGGAGGAAGAACTAAAATAGTTTTCCCCTTTTTATTTTATTTTAACCTGATGAAGAATATTCGAGAAGATGTTCAAAATATAGTATATCGGTTTTGAAGTTATGGATTTTTGAGACTGTTTATGAAAATCTTTGTTTAACTGATGTTTCTAATTTGAAGTTTTCAATCTCTTAATAAATACGTTTCAGACAGTATATTTGTTTAATTTCAGTTGGTTCTTTGGGAAAGTAGCTCGAAAAGATGCAGAGAAGTTATTGCTGCAGCCACAGAATCCAAGAGGCACTTTTCTCATTCGGAATAGTGAACAAACATCAGGTAGGAAAGGTCTTCAGTTGCTAATATAAAAAGTTTTAGGTAAAGTATAAATGAAACCAACAGAATCTAATCACTGTATTAGTCTAGTTTATTTATATAAAGCAACTTAAAAATTTAATACTGAAAACAGACTTATGATTGTTTTTTATGTTTTCTATTAAAAGCTATACATTATTTTATTCTTAATAAATCCTATACAAGCACATACGTTTATGGGACAGTAATGAAAGTAATTTGATTACATTTATTTGAAAGTATTTGCTATTTTGGCAAAATTATATTTTCCATGTCAGTAAGAATTAAATCAGGCAATGAGAGGTAAAAGTCGTTATTGAAGTCATTATTTTATCTTTCAGGAGCATATTCCTTATCCATGAAAGATTGGGATCCACAACGAGGTGATCATGTGAAACACTACAAAATTAAGTGTCTAGACAATGGTGGATTTTTTGTAACCACTAGACATACATTCACAACGTTACAGGAACTTGTTCTATTTTATGCAGGTTAGTCTTTTTTATTATTATTATATTTTTTCCTTTGTTAAAGAAAAAAACTGTAATTGAGGTGATCACTATAAATTATTTTTGTTATTGTCCAATGGGAATATTTTGTTGCTGTTCACAGAGAATTACACAGTTAAATATAACTTCAGAAGTAATTTCTATTTAGAATTTTGTTTTTTATTCAGTGATAAATTTCCTGATCAATTGTATTGATAGCATGGTACAATGGAGGGATTATTCATCCTATTAAAACAGTCACTTGCCATGTAGGATATTAGAGTTAAGAAATGATAGCAGAATTTATTAACTTTTCTTAAATTTTAATAAACTAGCACTCAAATGAGATGATGGAATAATAAAAAGAACAGAAGCAGGTGTTTTGTTTTTTTAAGAAACTAATAAGTAACTTAAAATCTCATAATTTCAGGCTCTTTTATTAGAGCTTTCAATCACTGACGATTGAAGTTTATAAGGAAAGAAAACATGGATTACTCTGTGTTTACATGTAATATTTAAAGCTTTGTTTCTAATTTTAGGCAAATAATTTTTGTGCCATGAAATTTGGCTAGGAATGACAACCGAGTCAATTTTCAGAAAGGAGCTTTTTCTTAGCCCTATGTCAACATAAGATTTATGGATTTTCAATGTATGCAATGGAGGAGCTAGGTTGAATCCCAGTGGTGAAATTTCCCCCTTGGTTCTTTCTCCTCCAAACTGGTTCCACAGATCAGTTCACTCCTATATGAAGTGGTTACTGGGGTTTCTTCACAGGCATTTGTTAAACTGACCACCCTATCTCAACTTAGGTCTGTTGGTCAAAGAACATCGGGAGCTTTACCTCCTGAAACCCTAAGGACCACATAGGCCTGTAATGGAAACTTATATTCAGGGTGATTCAAAATTCCCTGTAGAAACTTTAAAAGTAGGTCAGAAATACAAAAACAAACCACATTCATAGTGAAATGTATGTCTGCTAACGCCACCCGAATGTCCTGTAAGGTACACTAAGGTTCAGAAATAAAAGACAACATGTTTATAAGCCCTATGTTTACAATATGACAGTAAGGTGTACGTTTACAGGTTCACAGTAGGTGCTCAAAGTTCCTTCCACCAACAGTAATACATGCCTTACAATGTCGATGTATGGATTACCGATCATGTGCAAGAATGCGAGGCCTTTTGCAGACACATCCAGCTTCCACATGAATCAGCAGGCCAGCGTCAGAGATGGGGTCTCATAGATGATGCCTTTGAGATACAAAGTCAGCGTTTCAAATGACAATGCCCAACTAATGTCCAACTCACACCGCCCAACTTATGTGCTGCCAAATGTGCTCTAGCACATTTGGGTGGCATTTGCAGACATACCTTCCAATATGAATATGGTTTGTTTTTGTATTTCTGACCTACCTTTAAAATTTGTACAGGAAATTTTGAATCACCCTGTATATATTTATTTATGTAATCATTTCTAACTACTTTAGTTTTATAATAACCTTTTGTGCAGCTTTTATGTGACACTTTCTAATATATTTATATTTTATTTTATTTAACAACATATAGATTATAAAAGTGTAAGTTTCTTTCTTTTAAATTCACATCTTTCTAGATAGATTCATTGTCAACTGAAGTATCTTTTTATTGTATCTGTAAACTCATTTATAGTAAACTTTATTGAAGGGAATGTCATCTGAAAAGTTCAATGATAAGTAAGAATTATCCAATAAAAGAAAAAAGGTAGAATCCTTGTGGATTGTCTGAAGAGCTTTCCATTATTTTAGTTGTGCTAAACCTTTAGCCTATTTTCCCAAAGAACGTTGGCTTCATGAAATGAGTTAGTCCCTTTCTCTCCCCTTCACCAAAAAATGTTGATTTTGTGAAAAGATCTTTTTGATACATATTTAAGGACAGGAAATGTTTTATATTTGAAAACATCTTTTCTTTGTCTAGATGCATGTTGAGGAATTTGTACAGAGATGTTATTGGAAAGCTAATGACTTATAGAGGAAAATAGAAGTTCCAATCAATTCCTGTCTCACAAAAAGTGGAGAAAAAATGAAACCCGGTGGCACTTCTGCAGCCCAAACTATAATTCATACAGACAGGAGATCTATGTTATTGGAAAGCTTCTGACTTGTAGAAGGGGGGGAGGGTAAAATATGATTTCTAATCTGCAATCACTTTCTATCACACAAGAAGTGACCAACAGTGAAGCATGTCACACCTCGACAGCACAAAATACCGGTCTGATAGACACTATATTGGAACCCTTACGACTGTAGAAGCGAGGAAAAAAATAAAGATTCTGATCTGTGGTGAATTGCCGTTGCACAGAAAGTGGCCAAAAATGAGTCAAACAGTGTAGCTAGAGTTTTTGTCTACAATATGAAAGTATTGGTTTATGTTTTTGTTGTAGTATGATTTCTGCATCATTAACCTTACTTTTATAATTGATGAATTATGGTTTGGTTTTACTGCTAACTTGCAATCTGAATGGACCAGCCCTTGTATGATATCTGAGAACATTGTTTCTTCCTCTGTATTTACACAGTAGCTGAACTTTTACATGGTATTTACAGATTTTTGTGAAGTTATGTGTTAGTGCAGCATTTTTCTATTGGCTGCTCTGTGAAGGATTCATAAAACGGAAAATGTTGGGGACTTCTGTAAATACTATAATCTCTGAAAATGGCACAGAATGGAATAAACTGATTGAACAACAATACTACAGTTCGTATTCTTTTTGATTTTTGTAAGTTTTTGTCTGGTTTCGAAAGAAGTATGGTGTATAGAAAGCAATTTCCAGTAATAAAATTTGATGATCGAAAATATTTTTTTTATAAAAGTTCATTGTATCAGTTCATTCTGCCTAATTTTGCTGTTGTAACGTAACCAGTGCTCAATATAAGATAAATTACATTTTTTTTATTTTATTTTTTTTTTTATTTCTTTTTGAGCAGTGATGAAAAACCATTTGAATATCTTACTATTCATTCTAAAGCAAGAACTTAAATTTAAAAGTAATTTGTCTTGCTAACATTTTCCTTCCTCTCAGGGCATTATAAATTTGATTTTGTAATCATTATAATACATTTATTTAATTTAAAATATAAAGTAAATTGAATTTCCTCTTTGTTTGCAGACTCTGCTAATGGTTTGTGTCATAAGCTGACAGCACCATGTCCTAAACCAAAGCCCCACATGTGGGACCTATCCCCTGAGACTCGTGATCGTTGGGAGATTGAGCCAACTGAGTTGACGTTTGTTAGGAAACTGGGAAGTGGAAACTTTGGTGAAGTTTGGTATGGTAAGTAATTTATGACTATTTAGTTCAGTGAAATGTTGTTATTGTTATTGATTTATTTATTGAAACTTTTTTTACTTTCCAATACTGTAGTAAAGCCTTAAATTGAAGTTGGCTTTTCAAATTTGGCTGTTGGCAACTGTTCCAACTTTTTTCATGTATCCATACATAATAGAAAGGATAAACAATTTTCTCAATAGCATCAAAATAGTCCGAATCAAGATGGTTGCCCACTTTGAAAGCCTAAAGAGCTGCTGTGTATTTGATGCAATATGTTTGTATTGGCTTAATAAATGGTTAATTTACTATTAAAATATATATCTAGGTTCATTTAATCATTTACAAAAGATGTTTATCAAAAATTAACAAAAACGTTTCAACAGTTTAAAAAACTCTTCAAACACATCACACTAGTTAAAAGGTTTATTAAATACTGAAGACAAATTTTCAGGAATTGTACACATTCCCTTTATCCAGCCAAGAAGCAAAAATAAATTAGAATAAATTAACAAACAAAAACAGATAGAATACCATAACAAAATTCAAAGGCATGAAGCATCAACAAATTCAATTGTTTATACTAATAAAATTTAACTGCTGTTATAACAAATCGAAAAAGCCAACTGTATCGGCACATACATAAAAAAGGATAAAAACTTACATTAAAACATGAGCGTA
>JAFIDM010131563.1:0-30897 GCA_023159025.1 Thereuonema tuberculata
AATTGGATTTATTTATTGGATTTTATTTAAGTTGTTGATATTTTTTGTAAATTTATATATTGGAGATTTACGAATGTGCGGATTAGAATGTTGCCTCGTGCAGGCTAATATTTTGTAATTGAAAAGTTTCGATTTGAAAGAGAGGCTCTCGAGTTGATGGTGGAAGGGAGAGGAGGTTGTGAAGTTGCTCGGTTGAGAGTTTGATTTGTAATATAGTAAGGCTGTGTTTTTGGAATAAAATTTGTTATTGTTTGAGAACCAGTTGCTTTGTCGTCAATCCTGCGACGTTACAGCTTTTATTATTATATTATTTTGGTGGCAGCGGCGGGATCTTCGAAATTCCCGTGATCAGATTCCGTGTTTTAGGAGAGAGTTTGCTGTGAACCGGTTTCCTGTTGTTATTTCAAGCCTTCAGAACTGTAGTCTATCTTGAATTATCCTGCATTTATTGTGAATTGTACTTCGATTAAGGAATTGTGTCGGTAGACAGATTCCTAAATTGTCTCTGTGTTGCTGTAGTGTTAGTTCGTCGTTTCCAGAGTTGGTCGAGACATCGTGCAGAAGAAGACGTTCAAAGGTCAACTTTTGGAAGAGAAGACATCGAGCGTTCAAAGGTCAACTTTTGGAAGAGAAGGCATTGAGACATCGAGAAGTTGTAGACTTTATTTTGGAAGAAATATAAGTATAATTTAAGAATATTTGTAATAGTATGTATCTTAAATTATTATTTTATCTTGTGAAGTTGAGATTATTATAAATTTGAGAGTAGTATTGATTGTATGTAGTGTTGTATAATAATTGAAGGTTGCATTATTTTATTGAGTAAACATGTCATTTTTAACAAAGGCTAAGAAAGAGGATTTGAGAGTTGTAGCGGATGAGATGGGGGAAAATGTTAGTGAAAATATGAAAGTTATTCAATTAAAAGATTTGATTATAAAGAGTAAAAATTATGATGAAGAGGTGGTTAAAAATTTGTTAGAGACAGTAATTAAAGATAGGAAAGGAAGGGAAGAACAAAAGGAAAAAGAAAGAGAGAGAGAAATTCTAATTCAAAAAGAAAGGGAAGAAAGACAAATGCAATTTGAGTTAGAAAAATTAAAAATTGAATCTTTGAATTTTTCAAATGTTAGTAATCAATCTATGGTAGATAAAAGTAAGCAAGAATTAAAAAAATTGATACAAAAATTTGATCCAAATGAATGTGATATTGGTTTGTATTTAATTTTGTTTGAAAGGCAAGCAAAGAGGGTAAAAATTGATGAAGAAAGTTGGGTAACTTTTTTAATGTCATTATTACCTATTGATATTGTACAGATTATTGCTAGGGAACCAGAGGAGAAATCAAATGATTATCAGTATGTAAAACAAATGTTATTAAAAAGATTTAAATTGAGTCCTGGGAAGTTTAGAAAGAAATTTCAAGAACATCAAAAGAAATATGATAGAACCTGGAGAGATTTTACATTTGAATTAAAGAGTTATTGTGAAGAATGGATAGATGGAATGAAGGTAGATAATTTTGAAGCATTGAAAGAGTTGATGATTACTGATCAGTTGAAGAAAAGAGTAAGAAGAGAAGTAAAAGAACATTTTATTGATAAGTGGGAAACATATAAGCAGCCTATTGAACTAGCAGAAATCTTAGATCAATATGATAATGCAAAAGATGTAGTAAAAAAGCCATTTGAGAAAATTTTAGATAAAAAAAGGGTTGACAGTTATTCAAATGGAAATGATCAATATAAGAAATTCAATGCAGAGGGAGATACAAATTGGAGAAGGAGAGAGAGTACTGGGAATAGTCCAGGTAGATATTCACCAGGTATAAATAGAAAATCTGACATGAGAGCTAAAATTAGATATTATGAGTGTGGGTCTGAGAATCCTTTGAGACCACAATGTCCAAAAAGAAAAGGAAGTAGAGATTCTACATCTAATATTAATAACATCTGTGAGATGAATGAGCATAAATTATTAGAGCCTTATATGATTCAAGCTAAGGTAAATGGTAATGAAATGAGTGTATTAAGAGATTCAGGTGCTACTATTGACATTATTTGTAATAAATATGTTAAACCAGAAATGTATACAGGTGAAACAATTTGGGTTAGACAGCCTCTTGATATAGAACCTAAATGTTTACCATTGGCTATGACTGAGTTAAGCGGAGATTTTGGGAAGATTATTACCAAGGCAGCAGTAATAGCTGAAGAGTTAGATCAAGGAAGGTATTTGCTGGGAAACAGAACTGTTGAGCTAATGAAGGATAAGAAAATGATTCCAAAAGTTATTCCTAGTCAGATAAATGCTGTGCAGACGAGAGCCCAAAAGAAGAAATTGGAAGTTAAATTGGAGAAGATATCTGAATCTGAAGAGAATGGAGAGAAATTAAAAGAAGAAGAAAGGAAGATGGAGACTGAAGACAAGTTTGAAGATGGACTAGAAGAAGTTGTCCTCCCTAAAGAAGATGAGAAAAAAGAAGTGGATATCCTTGGATTGAATCATGAAGAATTTGCTGAACTACAGAAGAAGAGTAAATCATTAAGTACATTATGGGAGCAGTCAAAAGATCAGAAGAAGAAGGCAAATAAAGAAGGTTATAAAGAAGAAGATCAGATATTATATAGGGTTACAGCTGATAAAATTGGAAATGAAAGGAAACAGATTGTTGTACCACTAGAGTTGAGATCAAAAATAAAATCATTGTGTCATGAAGGAACTTCATCACATTTGGGGCCCACAAAATCTAAAGATAGATTGGCTAGATATTTTTTTTGGCTAGGATGTTTCAAGGAAATGGAAGAATTTGTTCGCACCTGTGATATTTGTCAGAGAACTGGAAAGCCTAATGAGAAAAAAAATCACCCTTGAAATTAGTACCAATAATACCTGAGGTTTTTTCTAAAATAAACATAGATGCATGTGGTCCTTTACCAGAAACATCAAATGGCAATAAATATTTAATCACTGCAATTTGTTTATCATCAAGGTATCCTGAAGCTGTCCCTGTCAAGGATATTAAATCTGTATCAGTCATAAATGCTTTACTTAAAAGTTTAGCCGTATGGGGTTCCCAAGAGAGGTTCAATGTGACCAGGGAACTTCTTTCATGAGTAACCTAACCACTGAATTTTTTAAAAGATTTGGTATAAAAGTAACCCATAGCTCAATTCATCATCCTCAATCTAGTATGGTTGAACGTTTCCATGGTACTTTTAAACGTATTTTGAGGGGGTTATGTTATAAATCAGGAAAAGATTGGGAAAATCATGTTCCATTGGCCTTATTTATATTGAGAACTGTCAAACATGAAAGCACCGGTTTTTCGCCAGCAGAATTGGTTCATGGAAAAAATTTGAGAACCCCTGAGACTTTGATATTTGAAAAATGGTCTGGAAAAATTACAGTAGATAGCTCTGTAGTAGATTATGTATTTAAATTAATAAATAGATTAAAAAGGTATCATGAACTTGTTGAAAATAAAGAAAAGGAGATAAAATTAAAAAGAAAAGTTTGGTATGATAGAAATGCAATCAAAAGGGAATTTAAAAAAGGTGATCTTGTATTAGTGTTAGCATTTGATAAGCCCCATAAATTATCTGTTCAATGGATTGGACCAGGTGTAATTGAGAGTAAGATATCTGATACAAACTATATTGTAAACATACCAGGTAGAAAAAATTCCAATCAGATATATCATATCAACATGTTAAAACCCTATCATAAAAGATATGATGCTGTTAATTTGGTTCTAGGTGAATATGAAGATAATTTTGTAAACACTGAGTTGGATATTCCTTGTATTGATTGTAGTTCTAATGAATATGATTTTAATGAAATTATACAGAATTGTGAGGTGTCTGAAAAATTAGATATGAATCAGAAAAATGAATTGGTAAGGGTTTTAGTTAAATATAAAAATATTTTCTCTAATATACCAGGTTTAACTGATTTGGTGGAACATGATATAAATCTAATTAATGAGAAACCTGTAAGAACAAAACCTTACAATTCATCATTTAGACAAAATGAAATATCGAAATTGGAAATTAAGAAAATGTTAGAATTAGGCATTATTGAAGTTGGTGAATCAGAATACATATCACCCATGATCTTAGTGGAAGCGCCTAACCGAGATCCTAGACCTTGTGTTGATTACAGAAAACTTAATGAAATCATTAGAACAGAATATTTCCCTCTCCCAAATATAGAAGAAAGAATCACTCAGGTATCCTCTGCTAAATTTATTTCAACTCTAGACATGGCAAAAGGATATTGGCAAATTTCTCTTTCCAAAAAGGCACAGAAGATTGCCACTTTTGTAACCAAATTTGGTAGCTACAGACCTTTAAGAATGCCATTTGGATTAAAAAATGCTTCCTATTTTTTTAGCAAATTGATGGCTATTGTATTAAAAAATTGTGAAAATTTTGCTGTTCCTTATTTAGATGACATAGCTATTTTTTCCAATACTATTGAAGATCACCTAAAACATATAAATATTGTATTAAATTGTATTAAAAATGCCAAATTAACTATTAAGCCATCCAAATGTAAATTTGCTTTTAACACATTAAAATATTTAGGACACCTTATTGGACAGGGACACCGTACTCCAGATGATTCAAAAATTGAGCCCATAAAACAGTTCCCTACACCTAAAACTAAAAAAGATGTGAGAGCTTTTCTTGGTTTAACTGGTTATTATCATAGATATATTCCTAATTATTCATTGATTGCTGCTCCTCTCACTACTTTGTTGAAGGGAAAAGAAAGAAAAGGAAATATCACTTGGTCAGATTTGTGTGAAAATTCATTTTGTACACTTAAAGAAAAATTGATGGGTAAACCAATTTTATGTGCCCCTGATTTTGAAAAAGAATTTATTGTTCAGACTGATAGTTCAGATGTTGGGATGGGGGTGGTTCTATCTCAGAAAAACAGTAAAGGAGAAGAACATCCTACATTGCACTTAAGTAAGAAATTCTCTCCAATTGAACAAAAATATAGCACCATAGAAAAGGAGTGTGTCTGTATTATTTTTGCTATAAAAAAATTGAATTTCTACCTGGATGGACATAAATTTACCATTTTAACTGACCACAATCCCCTAGTTTGGTTGAAATCAAATACTGGAAATAATAGTAAATTACTTAGATGGGCATTGGCATTACAGTCTTATACTTATGACATTAAACATAGGTCAGGTAAAGAAAATAAGAATGCTGATTCTCTAAGTAGAATGTATTAGAAATTATATTGTATGTAATTTTATTATTGTAAAAATTTTACCCATTTTAGTTGGGGTAAAATTTCCCTGGGGGATGGAGGAGTTGTAAAGGAATTGGATTTATTTATTGGATTTTAGTTAAGTTGTTGATATTTTTTGTAAATTTATGTATTGGAGATATACGAATGTGCGGCGTAGAATGTTGCCTCGTGCAGGCTAATATTTTGTAATTGAAAAGTTTCGATTTGAGAGAGAGGCTCTAGAGTTGGTGATGGAAGGGAGTAGGAGGTTGTGAAGTTGCTCGGTTGAGAGTTTGGTTTGTAATAGGAAGGCTGTGTTTTGGAATAAAAGTTATTGTTTGAGAACCAGTTGCTTTGTCGTCAATCCTGTGACGTTACAACGGTATTTGAAAAAATTTCTCTGAGATTTGAATACTATTCGAAATAATTATATAATAAGCATTGAATAATTAAATATAAGTGAAGATGTGGATTGTGTCAATACAGCGAGTGACCACGAACATAGATGGTTGGCAGCCCAACAATGAGAGAATATGAAGAAAACTTTGGATTTAGATGATGGCAACGGAGCGGATCGGTCGTTGTTGTTTTTCTGCACGCAAGATTTCGGATCAAGTAATTTCCGAAAAAGATATGCTTTTAAGTAAACTTTTTAGCAGCTGATTTTCAATTATGAGAATAATTTTGAGAAGATGGTTCACATGATTGATAAATCGAATATTAATAATTACAGGAGCCGATCAACCAAGTAGCGATAAGTCGTAGGACTAAATTCGTTTTGGAACACAGGCACGGCGGTATTGGTACTCAAGCCAAGATTAGGAATAATTGTATGTCTACTGTAATAAAGTCATAGATATAATAGTGTTCCACGACATGCATCCAAGTTGTTTATACAGATTACATTTTATCCAGAGAGACAAGTTTGTCCAGAAGACAAAAGTGTATCCGTTGACAGTGAATTATTAGACTAGTATTTCTATTTAGTGATTATAATAATAATGATATAGAATATCTGATTCGAACTCATAATTAAAGTATTCATCGATGTTGATATTATAGAAACGAGCATATAGAACAGATGAACTTTGTTTACAAGCGAGATTCGAATGGACTTGTGAATCTAATGACTTTTAGGAGACGCAGTAACTTTGAATGGCTGTAATGAAACTTATCACAATTCTTGTAACTTTATTATAATTTAAATTCACATAAATGTTTCTCAAGTTATCTATTCTATTGTAGATATTCATAATTAAGCCCTTTAAAAAAATCTTAATATCAAATTGTTGTTATGATAAGTGTATTTAAGCAGTAATTACGACAAGCGAAAGGTAAGAAATAAAACCTACTTGTATTCACACGATAAGCGTCCATCGAAAAACTTGGTTACTTAACAATACACAGCAACGTCTCCAGGAAATCCGGATTCATCTTCTTCCCGCACATGCGCACTAAGAATGACGTTTTGTCTATTCCAACAACCCCCCTCAAAATGACATTTGTTAAATTAAAACTTTAATTTAAACAGTCCATAATTTAATAGTTCATAATTTCATAAGGGTATCATTGACAGTCCAATACACTGGATGCACTTTACATGCTTTGGAGTAAACAGTCCTTTTGTCATTATGTCTGCAGGCATTTCTTCTGTTTGTAAATATTTTACAGTCACTTGTTTATTTTGCACTGCTTCACGGATGAAATGATATCTGATATCAATGTGCTTGGTTCGGTTATGAAAAATTGGATTTTCGGTCATGTATCTGGCACCGGAATTATCGTTGAGTATGGTTGGCGTTTCGAAATTTCCTATAATTTCTGCTATAAATTTCCTGATATATATAGCTTCTTTTGCAGCTTCCGTTATTGCCATATACTGTGCTTCTGCACTTGATAAGGCGACTGTTCGCTGTTTTCTAGCTCCCCATCCTATGGCTGTATTGGCCAGTTTGAAGATATAACCAGTTTATGATCTTCGGTAGATGGTATTTCCACCCCAATCAGCATCTACAAAACCGATCAGTTCTTCCTTGGTTTTTGTAAATGTGAAACCGTAGTTTTCTGTCCTTTTTAAGTAGCGTAAGACTCTTTTTCCCGCTTTCCAATGTTCTTGGTTGTAGTCAGTGTTGAATTGACTTAAAATGCTTACAGCATAATGTGGCTAAATACATTAATGAACCGACAAGATTCTGGTAAGGAATTTTTTTCATTTCCTTTTCTTCTTCCTCTGTTTTTGGCTTCGCATTTTTCGCCAACTTGCTATTTGGATCGAGGGGTGTTGAAATTGGCTTGCAATTTTCCATTCCGAAACGTTTTAATATATCTTGAATATATTTACTTTGATTCATTGTAATCTGCTTCTTCTGTATGTCCTGTTTTAACTGTATTCCCAAACAATAATGCATTGGTCCTAAGTCTTTCATTTCGAATGACTTTGCCAAATTCTTATTAATTGTTTGTAGGGTTTTAACATTGCTTGAAACGATCAATAGATCATCAACATAAACTGCAATTATTGTAGTTTCTTCATGCCGTTTCTTTATGAAAACGCAGGGATCTGCATTTAAGGGTTTAAACTCCATCCGTTTCAGCTCGTAGTCGAGTTTCTTAAACCATTGTCTTCCCGACTGCTTCAAACCATATAAAGCTTTATGTATTTTGAAAACTTTATTTTCGAAGGTTGCTGTCGAAATATTTCCTGGCATTATGTTTTCCAATCCCTCCGGAATTTCTATGTAAATTTCTTCTTCGATTTCTCCATTTAAGTATGCACTGACGAAATCGAGTTGATGTACTTCGAGTTCCAACTCTACTCCATAGCCATCATCAATTGAATTGATTCCAGTCTAATGACGGGAGAAAAAGTCTCTTGAAAGTCAATTCCTGGCTTTTGTGAAAAACCTTTTGCTACGATTCTTTCTTTCCTGCGTTCAACTGAACCATCTGCTTTATATTTGGTTCTTAAAATCCATCTTGAACCAACAACTTGTCTTTCTTTTGGACGATCAACGAGCGTCCAAGTTTTATTTTTGACTAATGCTTCATATTCTTTTTGCATTGCTTGTTTCCATTCACTTGCTTCGGGGGAGACAAGAGCTTCTTTAGCTGTTACAGGATCTTCGAATTCACCAATGCTAATCATTTCAGCTGTTTCGCTTTTCGCTGATTCTTTTTGGTTTTCTTCGTCGTTAATTTGAACGTCTTGTTCACCTGCTTCAGACTGTTCTTCTGACGTATTAGGAATCATCACATATTGTTTCCTTGGTCTTCCTGGTTTTCCAGTTCGAATTTTTCTTGGTCGACCTTGTCTTTTCTTCATTTTCTGAATGTTTTCCTTAAGTACATCTTGTGGATCGACTTCTTTGTCAGCTTCGTCTGAGAAAACATCCTCCTTATTGGTGGTGTTTGTCCATTTGAATAAAACTTCGTCATCAATGACGTCTTTTATTTCCCTATTTGGTTGGAATTCAAGGATAAACTTGACGTCTCTACTTCGGTAGATCTTTCTTGACTTTGTATCCCAAACTCTGTATGCTTTTGATTCTGGCGAGTAACCAATGAAAATACATTCCTTTGACTTTGACTTGAACTTTCCTTTGTTAGGTGTTTTGTCAAGTATGAACGCTTTTGTTCCAAAAATACGGAAATAGTTTACTGTTGGTTTTCTACCTTTCCACAGTGTATATGAAATTTCACCTTTTAAACTTCGTGAAGGACATCTATTCCTAATGTGGGTTTCAGTAAGAATTGCTTCTGCCGAAAAAGTTGTAGGTAATCTAGCCTGGATCAACATACATCTGGCCATTTCGACTAGAGTTCGATTTTCCCTTTCCGCTACTCCATTTTGTTGAAGTTTATATTCTACAGTCAACTGGCATTTAATTTCATTCTCGTGTAGGAATTTACTGAAATATCCACTAGTATATTCAGTTCCATTGTCCGATCTTAAGCATTTAATTTTCTTCTCAGTTTGATTTTCAACCGAAACCTTATACTGCTTAAAAACGTCTAAGATCTCAATTATTTTCTTCAAGAAGTAAACATCACACCATCGTGACTTATCATCGATGAACGTAACAAAATATTTGGAGCCTCCATGGGATTGAATTGGCATCGGACCACATATATCTGTATGAATCAATTCCAACGTTTGTTCACATGTTTTCACTTGCCTTTGGAAAAGCTGCTTGGGTTTGTTTCCCTTTGAAACATATTTCACAAGGATTTAGTTTTTCCTTTGTATCAAATTTTAGTCCGTACACTTATTCTGGGTCATTAACTCCGTTAAATTCCTTTCATTTAGGTGTCCAAACCTCTCGTGCCATTCTTGAATCGAATTACATTCCTCTTCTGCAATTCTGGTCTTTTCTTTCATTTCAGATACAAAATAAAGACCTTCCTTCTTTTTGGCAGACATTATTTTCCTTTTATTCTTTGGATTTATCACAATTGCTTTATCCCTTTCAAATATTACTTTGAGATCGTAATTCGTCATTTTCCCCACTGAGAGTAAATTTGATCGAAGGTCAGGTACAAACAACGTATCGTGAAGCTTAACAGTTGAGTTATTGTTTACCTTCACTTTCACAGTTCCTGTTCCTTTTATTTCTGTAGTTTTGTCATCTGCTAGTCTTAAAGTTGATGTTTCAGCTTTTTCAAGTTTAATAAAACTTCCTTTATCTGCACACATGTGAGATGATGCACCAGAATCGAGACACCAATTTCCTTTCTGATTAACAGTGTTAACTTCCATTGATGTTTCAACGTGTCTCGTTGTATGGCAACTTGTAGACTGTTGTTTTCTCTTAGTAGGTAATTTAGCTCTACAATCTTTTGCCATGTGACCAACTTTATTACATCTATGGCATTTAAATTTAAATTTGACTTCTTCTTTATTTGTAACTTTCTCTTCATTACAATTTTTATTTCTCTCTCTATTTTTTCTGCAAGCAAACATTGCATCTGTTGAATCACTGTTCAAGTAATCTCGCTTTCTAGCTTCAAACTCTTCCATCATCTTAATCCTAAGTATTTCAGGAGTAGGTTTCTTGAGTTTCTATTGCTATTCTGAAGGAGTCATACACATCAGGGATGCTATACAGCAGTAATATTGTGAGTAGTTCATCCACAAGCTTTAAATTCACTTCCTCCAGCTTATCTACGATGTCGAAAAAAAATTGTCCAAATGATCACTCATATTTTCACCTTCTTGCATTTTGAGCAAAATTAGTCTCTTTAGTAGCATCGCCTTCCGAGCAGGTCCTTGCGGCTGATAGATTTGATGCAACTTTTTCCAAATCTCATGCGATGTGGCCCATCCTTTTATTTGTTTTAGTTCCGCCGAACTAATCATCAGGATTAAATCTGCTCTCGCTTTTTCATCAGCTATTTTTCAGTCTTTCGTTGCTCTTTGAGAATTAGAATCTCCTTCTAAAAGTTTTGGCTTAATTCTACTACCATTTATGTATGTCCACGATTCATTTTTGATAAGTAAGGCTTGAACTTTTATCTTCCAAATATCAAAGTTGTCTTTCGTTAACGGTTCTATAATTCTATGCATCGTTCCGTTTGCACTTGTCCGTCAGTTCCGAAAGTTAGGCTTAAAGGTTTGTCACTTTTTCCAAAAGTATTTAATAATTTCCTTCTAGATAGTTCAGGCGCAGTGAAATGCGTTGTCTGGGCCCATAACCTGTTGTTGTCATAAGTGTATTTAAGCAGTAATTACGACAAACGAAAGGTAAGTAATCAACCTACTTGTATTCACACGATAAGCGTACATCGAAAAACTTGTTTACTTAACAATACATAGCAACGTCTCCAGGAAATCCGGATTCATCTTCTTCCCGCACATGCGCACTAAGAATGACGTTTTATCTATTCCAACACAAATAAACGTATATTCACCAACAAATACAATTATATTCGTTACATGTTCTTATCCCTTTATTATTCTAACATTTCTTGACTCAAACAAATCATATTGTTCTTGTAGTTACCATACTAAAAATTTTTAGCAATTGTTCTATCTTTATCTTTTGGTAATTTCCTCCAGGTGATTTATTAAAAAACTATAAAATAGTGATAAAACTATTTTTATTTTCATATTATCTCTCATTCTCTGTTCATAACTAAAAATTTTTAACGTGTATTATTATCCTTTATTATTTTTCTCAAATATGTTTTCTGTAATGCTATCATTTCTCTCTCTTCGAATTTTAAATATTACAGTCCGGAGATAGCGGGCCCGGTAGCCGAGTGGTCAGCGCGCTTGGCTGCGTGTTGGAGGTCGCGGGTTCGATTCCCGGCCTCGGCGGAGGGCGGGAATTTTTCCACGCTTCTTTCACCTCCAAACGGGTCCTAGGGTCTACCCAGCCCTCTATGAAATGGGTACCGGGTTTCTTTCCCGGGATTTAAAGGCGGGCGGGCGTCGGGCTGACCACCCGACCTCAACTTCGTCCCGATGGTCACGAAACGCTGGGAGCCTGACCTCCCGCGCCCCAAAGGCCAGCCCAGGCCTATAGAGGGATACTTTAACTTTAACAGTCCGGAGATCCTATTTCAAGTTGTTCTTTAGGTTAATTTTCATTAAAAACAATCAAACAGCATTATACATCTGGCTTCATTCATCAACCATATGTGGCAGACTATTAGATATATTGTACTTTATCTCGTTATCAAAACTAAACGAATGCGATTTTATTCCAGAAGTATATGATCTGAAGTTCTTTATAATATAAATAATAAGAAAATATGAGACTGTTGCCTGAAAATTATTATGTTGAGATAAAATATTTGACGAATAAGTTGCAAAACTCATCCACCTTCTAATTCTAAAACATTTGAAAAAAATGGTATTCTCAAATTTTCCAATATACATAAAAGAAGAATTTCTAAAACCCATATTTGAAATATTTATTGAGAAATCCATTTTGAAATGCTCTGAATGGCTCTCAAACAAATTAAAGAATTACTTCCATGCTATGAAGTATGGAAACGTTTTCCTATATTACTAGCGAATGAGGAATCAAGTTATTTCATCATTCGTCTGAAAATCACTTCTTTTCAAGAAAGTCCGCTACTGTTTTAGGAACGATCAATTTAACAAGAAATATTAAAATCAAAGAAATACGAAAATATTAAAATTCAACAAAAATGAATTATCAGAAATATCTTGAGATAGAATCGTTGTAATTCCTTCTAAGTTAGGATGAAGACATTTATTTTTTACTAAAAGTAAAATAAAAAAAATAAAAGTTTGTGTGTTTTGTAAAATTCTTTAAATTACTTACATCCTAAAGGGGAAATTGCGTGATAGAAAGAAAACAGCAGATTAGCAAATATGATTTTGACATTAGTCAAATATTTCTGTAAGGAAGAAATCTTTCTGTATTGAATTTTAATAAGGTTAGAATAAAAATTAAAACACAAAAAAATTACTAATTAAATGAGCAATAAAACCAAGACCAATAATTTTACTTTACTCTGATACCTACTTTGAGATCAAGACTAGAAGTTGAAAAAAATACAAAACTTGTACTTTTCATTGTTTATTATACCGTTAATCATTTCAAATTGGAAAGTATTTTTTGATCTTCATATTTCCTGAAACGTAAAACATCTCAATTCTCCTAACCTAGCATTAATTAAAAGGATTTTTTTTTTACCAAACGATATAATGTATTACATTTGTACTTATTTTTCTAACACATTTGAAGGGTTAACGATTTAAAATACACATCATAAATCAATTAGAAAAAGTAGATCCAGATACTACATAAGTACCTTATTTGGGTAAATCACAAAATTAAGTTTGTAATTCTTTGAAATACTTACAATGATTGGCTAAATGTGAATTTGTTTAATAGAAAGAAAACATCACATTAGTCAATATAATTTTGCCATTAGTGAAATATTTTTGTAAGGATGAAATCTTTCTGTAATGAATTTTATCGGGGTTAGGATAAAATTACGTAAAAATAAAAAAGAAATACTAAGCTGGGAGAATTCTACTTTTTTCAGTTCTAATTTAAAGAAACGTTTAAATTAAGTTAGTCATTTGGTAATGCAATTGAAAGCTGTTTAAAGAATACAGAATTATAGCTATAAAAGAATTTCTCAAAACACAATATATAAATGTTACAAAATTATTGAGGAATTAGAATTTATTTGGAGTGATTTAAAATATATTCTTCATTAATCAATAAACAAATCATCTGAAACATTATTCTACTAAAATAAATAGTTGGATGACTAGTTACTATTTATTATAACTACTTCCTTAGTGTCATAATTAAGAATGTTTAATATCAAGGATGATTAGTAATCCATCATTTCAAACGCAAAATAGAATTGAAAACTATTACTAATTAAATAAACATCAAATCCAAGAGCAATAATTTTACTTTACTCTGATATCTTCTTCAGATCAGTCATCAGCAACACTGGTAGTTGAAGCTACACTACATGCCAATAGTATCCGGAAACCGTTCCGACGAAGTGGATCGGACAGGTCAGGAGGTTTGATGCGTCATCGGACTCTATAAAAGCGTTGGTGGGAGTTTGGGTGGTCATAATTCTGTGCTCCCAATAAAATGAGTAAGTCAGGCGAGCTCAGTGACTTCGAACGTGGCGTGATAATCGGATGCACCGTTGTAGGTAACCGCTTCGTAAAATGCGGCAAATGTGACATACCGAAATAAACTGTGAATGATGTAATTGTAAAATAAAGACGTCAAGTCAGTGAATCGACAGCTTCACGAAATTGACGGACCTTAGCCGTCGAACCCTCAAGAGAGTAGGGAAACAAAATCGTAAATCTCCGTAGGTGGTGATGACAACGGAGTTCCAACTTCCGAACGGGAAGCATAGGTTGCAATGTTGCAGAGGTCACCGCCATTGAACTGTGGAGGAGTGGAAAAACGTTCTGCGGATTGATGAATCTCGCTTCACGATCTGGCAGTCTGATGGACGCATGTGCATATGCCCGTCGAACGTTTCTTATCGGACTGCATTGTGCCAACTGTTAAGTTCGGTGGCGGCAGCATAAAGATGTGGGGGTGTTCTTCTTTGTTCGACCTGGGACCTTTAGTTCCTATGACGGGCAATATGAACTCTGGGGAAGGCCCTTTTCTCTTCCTGCAAGATAACTGTCCCGTACACACATCAAAGCTTGGGCGACCGTGGTTTGATGACATGAGTGTTCTACAATTTGACTGGCCGTCTCACAGCTCCGATCTCAACCCCATTGAACATCTGTGGGACAAGATAAAACGCAGATTAGATGCCCAACCACATCGCCCATCTTCCGTGGCCGCACTCACTTCAGCAGTCATGGCACCTGGAAGTCAGTTCCGACGACCACATATCAAGACTTGGTGGAATGACGTGTACAGGCTGTCATCGATGCAAAAGGGCTAACATCATGGTAATACGTGCTCAGAAGCTTCCGCGTCAGGATACTTTTGATATTAGAAAATGCTACTCTTGCGGGAAAAAAAGATATTTGGCGAAATTCTGTAAAAATAAGAAGAAAACAGAAACTGATAGTAAAGAGATAAGTAAAAGGAATGAAAATTCATCTAAGTCATTTTTGGGAATGATTAGCATGTTTAAGAATGACAGTCATGTATGGAAAAGAGCAACGTGTGGTATATGGACAGTGCTTGCACTAATCATATCTGTATTAATAGAGATTCATTTGTGCATTATAAGGTTCTTAATAATCCAATCAAGATTTATAGTTCCAATAACACTTCTTCGGAAGCTATTGGTATAAGGACAGTTACCTTACAGACTAACTTACCTAAAGGCAAAAGTTGGAAATATATACCATGTGCCGAGCATGAATATTAATCTTTAGTCCTCAGGAATAATAGCTTCCTTAGATTATATACAAGAAATTGTTAAAGACAAGTTTATAGTGTATCACCGAACAGATGACTTTGCCTGATTGCTAATAAAAGAAACAACTTGTATGCTGTTGATGGTAATGTGGTAACACCTAAGGAGCGAGTTAATTTTAATGAAAGTTCACACTTCCAACATAAATTGTGGCATGATCGTCTGGATCATGCCTCTGCAGATAAAATGAAGCTTATCAAAGATAATAATCTTGTTAGAGGGCTGGAAGATTTCAAAATTCCCCAGGGAGAAAAACTTTTTTGTGAGAGCTGTAAAGATGGAAAATTGTGAAATATCAGACATTGCAAAATTGATAAAATCAGGACAACCAGAACTTTAGAACTAGTACACACTGATTTATGTTGCCCTATCAGAGTGAATAACCCCTACAACTTGCAATATATATTGACTTTCATTGACGATTTTTCTAGGCGTAGTTTTGTATACCTACTTAGGAGCAAAGCAGACGTCCTAATGAATTTGAAGAACTTTATTAATTTCGCCGAAAGATCAACGAGAAATCATATGAAAGCTTTGTTGTCAAATCAAGGGAGTGAATTCAACAACCACATGATTAAAGAGTTGTTTCAAGAAAAAGGAATACAAATGCACAATACATCCAGTTATCATCCTCAACAAAATGGCGTAGCCGAAAGGTTCAATCATTCCCTAGTCGAAAGTGCGAGAACCATATTAATTGAGTCAAAACTGCCTAAGTATTTCTGACCATATTGATACTGACGGCAAATTATACTGTGAATCGCCTGCCTCATTCAAGCATTTCGAACCCAATTCCCATTGCCCGTTGGTTTCAAAATAAATGCCCTCCGAATATTGCTCATCTTAAGAAGTTTGGTAGTGCAGCCTACATGAAAGTATCTAAATGTCATATCAAAAGTAAGTTCAGTAGTCGAACTCAAAAAGGTGTCATGCTAGGATATTCAGTGATAACTAAAGGGTATCACATCTATGACGTACAGCTGAATAAAGTAGTTGAAACCGGAAATGTTTATGTGAACGATAATCAGCGTGGAAGTGAATTGTTCAAAAAGAATAAAAGAGGTCCAGATTCTTACAGTAGATTTAATGTCCCAGAAAAAAGTTGTAATAGTGATGATAACACCAAACAACTAAAGAGGAAAACCATTCTGACATCTCTGAGGGACAAGCTTAAATATCCTCAGAAGAGGAATCCGGTGGAAAAGCCTAACACAGTAATCACTCAGATGACAATGATACAGAAGAAGAATATATGAACTTACATCGAAGGACAGTATTTAAAAGAACAACCTGCACGGGCAAATGCTAACTGCTTGATTGAAGAACCCATGACTTATAAAGAGGCCATTAATGGAAATGAAAGTGAAAAATGGATTGCTGTCATTAATGATGAATTGCATAGCATAGAATCACATCGCACCTGGGTAGAGACAAAGATTCCTGAATATGCGTTACCTTTATCAACAAAATGAATATTCAAAAGCAAGAAGAACACCCAAGGAAAGGTGATAAAATATAAAAGTCGCCTAGTAGCATGGGCGGATTTAGGTCTTGATATCTGGGGGTGCGAGCTCACCGGAAGGTATGAGGTATTTGTATACCAAATTCAAACACCAAAACCCAATTTAAATGTTCCGTTTTTAGGCCTAAATTAATAATTAACAAAATTATTATAATAGAAAACATTTTTATTTATCTGTAAAAAAAATTATCATCCCAAGAATCTGGGGGTGCGGCGCACCCCCGTAAATCCGCCCATGCCTACTAGTAAATGGCTTTATGCAAAAAGATGGAATAAGTTATGACCGAACTTATGCTCCAACATCTAGCTTTAGTGTAATACGCCTCTTACTTGCATTGGCTGTTAAATATAAAATGATAGACCATCATTGTGATGTGAACAGTGCGTTTTTAAATGAAATTGTAGATAACGATATCTATTTAGAATTTTCAAAAGGCGTTCAAATTAAGAATGCACAGAATGATGGATTGAAGTTACTTATGTCCATCTATGGCCTGACGCAAGCTGGACGTAACTGGTACACAACGTTACGGTCCAAACTTGAGGAAGCAGGATATAAGACTCTTGAAAAAGAACCTTCTATTTTTCTTGGTGAACAGAAGAAAGATGTTTGTATAATTTTGCTCTCTCTCTCTAAGTCTCTCTAAGTTATCAACCTTTAGGTTGGTTGGCAGCAGTTCGCCATGCCTCTCTGTCTTCTGCCATTCTCTTGAGAGCGGTGTAGGTGGGGCGGCCTGTGTCTTTCAATGGTTGATGAATTCCAGTCTGGGTCTGCCTCTTGTGTTCTTTCCCTCTACCTTTCCTGCTATTATAGTTTTAATGAGACCATCATGTCTCCAAAGATGGCCTACTCATGTTACTCTTCTTTTTTGTATGAGCCGCCAAAGACACGGAGATCCCTCTTCTAATCTGTTTATCACTTCTTCATTCGTCACCTTGTCAACCCAGGGAGTCTTCTATAACACCACATCTCGAATGCTAAGAGTCTTATCCTCTTTGCCTCCCCAATTGTTCAAGTTTCGCTACAAGGCGTTTCCTAAGGTGTACATCTAGACTTGGGGAGACAAGGAGATTCCTCTTCTTGTTGAAAGCAGCTTTTGCTTGACCAAAGCGGCTAATGCGGCTTGCTTAGATCTTCCATCTGATGTAACTTTACTTCCTAGATAGGTAAAGACCTGTGTTGTCTCCAGTCGCTGTGTTCCCAAGCAACACTGGATCGCCATGTCATGTTCTAGTCTGCTCGTCACAAGAATCTTAGTTTTTCCGATATTTATTTTCATATTGTATTTGGAACCAAGAGTGTCTTCCATCTGCATCAGAGTAGTTTCCAGTTCTTCTATATTATCAGCAAGCATCGCAATGTCATCAGCAAAGCGCAGCATGGTTATTCTTTCTCCTTAGATCATGACTCCTCCGACATCTCCCAGGTTTTCTCGAACTTCATCCAGAGATTTTTGAATAGAGCCTTGAATAGGACGGACGAGAGTGAGCAGCCTTGCCTTACCCCCTGTTTGATGTATGCTGCCTTTTTATATTCTCCGCATTTCACTACTGCAACTACTTCTTTGTACAAGTTGAACACTACTCTCATGTCTTTGTACAAGTTGAACACTACTCTCATGTCTTTGTACAAGTTGAACACTACTCTCCTGTCTTTGTAACTGATACCATTTTCTCTCAACATCTTAAAAAAGCTGTTTCCATTGTACCTTATCAAATGCCTTCTCAAGGTCGACAAAAGCAATATATGGGTTTAGACCTTTTCGTAACCTTTTCTCAATTATTACTCTCAATCCAAGAATTGCTTCCCGTATACCCATTTCTCTTCTGAAACCAAATTGATTTGCGGTGAGCATCCTATCTATTGTGGGCCCGGTAGTCAAGTGGTCAGGGCGCTTGGCTGTGGGTTGTAGGTAGCGGGATCGATTCCCGGCCTCGGCGGAGGGCGCAGGGCGGGGATTTGTCCACGCTCCTTTCATCTCCAAACGGGTCCTAGGGTCTACCCAGCCCTCTATAAAATGGGTACCGGGTTTCTTTCCCGGGAGTTAAAGGCGGGCGGGCGTCGGGCTGACCACCCGACCTCAACTTCGCCCGTTGGTTACGAATCGCTGGAGCCTAACCTCCTGTGCCCCAATAGGCCTGTTCAGGCCTGCAGATAGGGAGACTTTAACTTAACTTTTTTATCCTATCTATCTTTCCTTCAATCCTTCTGAGCACAATTGTTGTCAGGACTTTGGACTCGTGTGCCACTAGGCTTAGGGTCCTACGTATGGTGTTCACACTTAATTACAGATGCTCTCTTTGGAAGCACAACAATAACACACTTTTTAAAATCTGATGGGAATTCCCCGGTTTCATACATTTCCCGGACCAAAAGAAAAAGCTCGTCTAGTACTCGATTTCCTACTCCTTTAATGAATTCTGCTGGCAAGTTATCAATTCCCGTGGCTTTCCTGTTTTTCAGATGTTGTACTGCAGAGTCGAATTCATCACGAAGGATGGAGTCACCCATATCTTCTGGGCTGACATCTTCGACGTATTCCAACTCCAGGTACTCAGTATCCCCACTGTACAGTTTTTCCATGTATTGTTTCCATCTCTTCGCAATTTGGTTCAGTTCAAATTCTGGTCTACATCGACGATATTCTCATAATTGGAAAGATGAGACTATGATTCAGAACATCAGGAGTGAACTCCATGACTTGTTTAATATTAAAGATCTTGGACCTATTAAAGAATACCTTGGAATGGATATACTACATTATACGGAAGAACAAGTGTTGTCAATAGGAGAAGCAAAATTTATTGACGAGATTTTAAATAAATCACAAATACAAAACTGTAAATCAGTTAGAACTCCTTACATAGAAGAAGGAGAAGATTCAAGTGAAGAACTCAAGGAAGAGACTTTGCTAAATAGTGCTGACCATCTAAAGTACAGAAGTTTGATAGGTAGCTTGACATATCTCAGCAATAGAAGTAGGCCTGATATTGCGTATGCAACAAATAGATGTGCGGAAAAGACAAATAGTCCAACTCTTAAGGATCTCACTAAAGGTGCAGAGGATTTTGAGGTATCTCAAGGGTACAGCAGATTTTAGACTGAAATTCAGCAATAATGAAGATGGCTTACTGGGCTACGCAGACGCGAGCTTCGCTAATAGAAGAGGAGGAAAGTCGACGTCCGGCTATGTTACATTTTTTGGGAATTGTGCAGTAGCTTGGAGTAGCAAACAGAGGTCTCACACTCCACCCAAGAAGCTGAATTGATCACGTGTTGCGACTGCAGCAAAATTATTTTAAGCTTCAAGAACATGTTATTAGAAATGAGATTTGATATGTTATCGGATAAAACTTCACAACTTTACTGTGATAACAACCTACTATTAGCATGATTGAAGACGAGTATAATCAAACTAAAAGTAGGCATGTAAAGTTAAAATAATCAAGTTTAACGTGCTGAAAACAATCTAATGAAAACCAAAAACAAGATAAAAGCAGCACATATCTAAATTAAATTGCCTTTCTGAATCAATTTATCGGAAGGAATTGGGAATAGTTGTTTTGTCCTTATTGGACTCATCAGCCCAATCCATCTTCCCCGATAGAAAGACTGGTGTGGCGGTGGCCACCAGATATATCCCTGCTTTTCTGAGTCTTTTCATCGGGGAAGGTGGATTGGGCTGATGAGTCCCAATAAGAACGAAACAGCTGTTCCCAATTCCTTCCGATAAATTGATTCAGAAAGGCAATTTAATTTAGACATGTGCTGCTTTTATCTTGTTTTTTGGTTTTCATTAAAGTTAAAATACCACTTGATTAAGGATCAAGTATATCGAAAGGAAATAACGATGATGTAAGGGGAAAGTCAAGAGAATAAATCAGATATTTTCACGAAATGTTTGACACCGAGAAAACATCGTAAAATGACTTTAGAACTGAATGTGAAAAGTTAAATAACTTGCGATGCTGCAATTGTGAATTAATAAATGATTGAATAAAGACTGATTGTCTATTGAGGGGGAATTGTTATTATTCTCAAGCTAATAATTAATAAGGAAGCAATATGCAATCACGTATATTGTACGTCTATTGTGTTTCCACTTTTTAGTTGGAAAACAATTGAAATAATAAATAAGGAGTTTCACTTGGAAAACGTGAATCATATGTATATGAACTATTCTTAAGAGGTCATGGGATTGTTTGGTGTTTTCCGATAGGAAAGCGATTTCTCCGTGAATGTAGATGGATCTGAATTCGATTAAGAAGACATGGCTCAATAGAAGTTAAGTAGGATACATCTAAGACAAAGAACCAGGTGACATAAAGATCAGAGATACGTTCTTGGTTTTTATTAGTTCTTCAAAAGTCTTAAAATGTAATTACAGTAAAACCCCGTTATTACGCTCCCGCTTATAGCACTATCCCGTTCTTTACGCTCCTCTTATATGGTCCCTGGAATTTTCTAGGTAACTCTATATACTTTTACCCTCTTATAACGCTTCAAATCCCGCTTGTAGCGCTTTTTTTATTTCGGAAATTTTTGTATCGAAAAGAAATTTAGACAACAGTCTAAATAATCTTTAGACTGTTGTCTAAAGATTATTTTTTTCCCCCCTGGTATGAGGGAATCTTTGAACTCTGTGAAACTGCGGGTCTGTGATACAGTAGTGCCAAATGTCGAAGCGAAAGGATTTCCCCTTTCTATAAGTGAAAAATTGCAAATTCTCCATAAGTACGACGAAAATTCTACAGAAGTCAGAAGGATTTCGCAGAATCTCTAGGAATTCCTTCGTCCAGTCGCGAACAATAATGAAAAACAGGGATGCAATTTATTACCGATGCAGCGAGGGGTTGTTGCAAACGTAAAAAGTAAAGTGTGCACTAAATCTGCTCCGAAAATATATTAGTGTTGCTCCTAGTGGTGTATCAATTGACGTTAATAGTTACCTGAACCGCATTGAAAATGTCGTAATTCATAACAGTAGCACACACACACACGGCAAACCACAATCAAAGATCTTTTTAATAGGAAATAAGCTCATATTTGCAGTATATTATTGAAGAATCATGTGTTTCCTGTAAAATGGTGTCCAAATCTTTCCCATCTCATAACTCATTTCCCGTCTATAGCGCTATCCTGCTTATTATGCTTGTGGGTCATGGTCCCTTGACGAGCATAATAACTGGGTTTTACTGTATTCATTTTCCGATACGTTTATAAGCCTAGAGAATATTGACGTCATAGATGGGAGATTAGCAAGAAGGGGAAGCGACGCCATCTTGACTATCCGAGGAGAATTCGAACCGATTCAGTTATTTTCCCCATATAGGAAATATAGATAGAAGGACTGAAATGAACGATGGAGTATGTTCTTATTAACGTGAAGAACTGTAAGTAGTTTGATCTTATTTGATATCGTCGTGGCAAGTCAGAACATATAAACTATTCAACGAGAAACTACAATTATTTTATAAAAGAATAATTTGCAAATGCAGATCTAAAGATCAACGAGAAGGATATATAAATTAATAATAGTGCATTGATCATTTTATTATAATATCTAGTAGTTAGTGTAATATGAACAAAAGTGAAATAGTGCTATGTAACTAAAGTATTGATAGACATGGGAAAAACGATAACGCCATAGGGTAAAATTCCAGTTATCGGTAAGGGAGGTTTTTTTTTCCGCCTTGCGAAATCGGTCAGGCTCGGAACTAATTTCACGAACCGGAAGCTGAAGTTGACGTCACATGTTTCAAGTTTTGAAAAATTACCTGAAATAAATACAGGAACGGCTCGCTTGCTAGAATGGGCTCTTCTCAATAACGAATAATAGAGCGCTAAACCACCAATGGATTGAGTAGTCAAAGATAAAATGTCTAGGCTTACCTTTTTAGGCCTAGGGATTGTGACTTAGTAGGCCTACCGAAAAAGTTTGAAACAACAAAATGATCCTTACAGGAATGGTATTTGTTATTTCCTTGCTTAGGATGAAATTGGAGATAACATGCAGTGGCAAGGAATGGTATGAAGGGAAGCCACGGATCCCACACGTATCGGAAATCCATGAGTAGGCCTAGGACAAATGAAGACATACCAGATCCATTTTAAAACGTAAATGCATACCATGTGCTTTCAAAGAAATTCCTTTTCCCACATCTACAATGATGTTTGAAAAGCATATCATGATTTACGAAGCACTCTTGGGATCCTCGTTCTTGTATTATGCTCTAGGATCTGTCTGTAATATTGAAAACATTGAAAAAAAAATCACAGAAATCACCAGATCCGTGGTTTGGATACACCAAGTGCCGTCACTTTATATTTCAAAAAGAAACACGTGATCAAAGACGAAAAAGATAGTGTATCAGTGCGCAGTACACTTAGCCGGAAGCAGTAAGTCGGCCTTATGCAGTGAATGTCAAGATCGCTTCCTTTTGGCTAGTACCTTCAACTGGAATCTAACCCGCCGTAGTTTATTGTGACTATTAGTGATTTATTACAATAACTGTGTAAAAAGATTTCTATGTGATTTCTTCAATTCTTAGAGAAAGAAAAGAAATAGTGCATCGTTAAATCTAACTAGCAAATTAAACATTGCTACGTTCTTATCATATATTTTGCACTTTTAGAAACGATAAAATTCATCAACTGTTAGTAGTGAACGTTATATAGAGTAAGTTAGGGTCTTTTGGACAGTGGGGCTTGTTGGACAGTTTGTACTTTAATGTGTGACATCGCCACTTGAGTGCACCACATCCCGCTAGAAGCCAGTCGAGGAAGTAGCTACGAGTGTAAGGTTCACAGAGAATATAGGATATACAAAGAAACCTTGAAATATACAGCGGAACATAGTGAAAATGTAATATATGTTTTCGAATGTTTCCCTAAAACACCAGTTGTTACAATTGAAATGCTTTTGTAATTAATGATTTACGGATGAGAAAGATATCAGATGATGAATTCTAAGTTTCCACGTGGAAGCGTGATTGCTTGTGCTAATTGCGTGTAGAGCTGTGACGTCACTTCCGGTATTCAGCTGCCGGTTGGGGTATGTTGGACAGTGCAAATTTCTGCTGTCCAACACACCCTATTTAAGCATTCTTTAAAATTTTAGACTAAATAAAGTCTAAAAAAGTTTAGTCATATGCTATAATTTGCATAGTGTAATGAATTCACATAGTCATAAATATCAAATAACGTTTTAGACAGACAAACACCAGAGCAAAGTAATAGCAACGCAACAGCTAACAATGCAGCCACCAACAGTGTAACCACGTCCATGAAGAGGAACGATATTTCGATACAAAGCACAACAAATTCATCAGCAGTAACATCTTTCGAAGAAGTTTCACCCAGGCCCCGAATTGAAAGAAGCACTTCAAGGAGAAAATCTAACTACAGAGCAGTTTTGAACCCTAGGCCTACACCATTGTCAGAAGAGACATTCCAGAGGGCTACCACTAGCAAACGTCAACATCCAGAACAGGAAACCAGCAGTGAAATTGACAATGGCCCTGAAAGTGATAGTGAGGATTATTGCAGAGAGTGTGGAGGACATTAGTATGACAAGAATCCAAAAAAATTCTCAGATGATGGGTGTTATGTGCAAAATGTAAAGGATGGTACCACGAATCATGTGCTGGCGGAAGAGGGAAGAAACGCCTCACTTGTAAAAAGTGTAAAAAAGTGATGACGATATGTCAAAAAGAGTCATTCTGTACTGACACTCTGTTTAATTCTATGTTACTATGCTCAGGAATATGTCAAAAACTATAGGGTCTGTTGGACACTTTTACACTAATAAAGTTTTTGATTGACCTCCGGAAAACTGTGTAATTTCTTGTCATAATTTCATTACAAATCTACACTCAGACATATGAGAAACAATATAACTAATAGTTTCGGGGTGCATTTTTACTAGCGAGCTCTAAAATTAAAATTGAGTAGAAAAGTGTCCAACTGACCCAATTCTACCTTACTGCCATAATTATACAGCTAGTCTGAAGTATTAGAATATATATACATCGAAACTAGTGTTCATTCAACCTCGTTAACTGGAATTAAGAACTGTGAAATTGTTAAGGCCTTTCTTCGTTACCAATCTATATGCTTTAGCTTATCGTTACAGTTAAAGAATAAATATCTGCTGATACTTAAATATTTATCTGTTGCTGCTCTTGTTGATTTGTGACCAACCGATTAAGAGAAATTAAACTTTTAAAAGATCATTTTACCTATCTTTTAAGATAATAGAGTTTAATAATTTTTGCAACAATTGTAAGTCCGCTTCCATAGTTTTCACCTTTTTTTTATTTAATGACGTTATTAATTCCTTTACAATTAAGCTATTTTTGGTTAATCTTTAATGGACTTCCCAAATGATATCAATGAAGATCATTAAATCTATTGGAAGTTTCACTGTATTTTTTAGTACTGACTTGTAATGTTATTTTTAAATAATTGAAGAAACCCTTAACAGAACACCAACTGTTCAGCATAAACAGGTTTAATAAATAAGATTTCGAATGTTTTGAATCCATCTACATCATTGAGTCCATCAATGGCAATAAAATTAAAATTTGTTGAAACAATTAACCAAATTATTCGAATACTGCATCACTATAACGTACATAGATGCTTCCCAAAATTATAACAAATCAATCTGTAGTAAATCTGTAATTCCTTGAATTTTTCTGTTTAAAATCTTTATTGTGTTTCTTAATTAAAAATGCTTGCTTGAGTCTTAGAGGATATTTCTAATCATTTATGCTGTCACCGAGAAAAGGAAAGACTAACTAGTTTTGTTTTCTCGATAAACAATAAATGAAAAAAAAAATAACAGCTCTGCTGCCACTCAGTCCGAGATAGGGCAAATAATAAGAAAAAACCCAAAAGAATGGAAATACAAATTAATAAAAATTGAAATACAAACAAATGTTAAAAAAAAAACATTTGCTAGTGCAAAGATCACCAAATGTGGACAAAAAAAATTAGTGGCAAAGTTCAAAAACAAATTCAATTCGTGATCAACACATAATAGTTACTAAAAGTTTAAAAAGTCAAAAGTTTCTTTTCACACACAAAAAAAAAAATCTGTTTTAGATTTCTTGGGACATGAAAAAAGAAAGAGTGAAAAAAGAAGTTTCGGGTAGGTACAAGTTGTAAAACGATGAAATTACTTCGAAATGACGACATTGGTCTAGACCGAAATATTGGGATTCCAATTTTAGAAGCGCACTAAATCACTGATACAATCACTAAAATCTAAGCACTACACAGGTTACTGCACTGTAGATTGAACATAAGATTAGGTAGGGATCTCGATGGCTGGTTCCGGTTGACGCCACTCCAGATGTTTATTCGCAATTTCCGTTCCTGCGGCGGCTGTCGATGATTGTCAAGAACAGAATGGTCTTTGGACCGTTTCGACACACATGTCCGGACAGAAAGGTATTTAGAGGCAGTGCACAACTATACAGCTCTTCTGAAGAACGATGTGAACGCTGGAGACAAAGATATGGAGGGCAAAATGAATCTCGCAGATTTTAGTCGTTATCGGAGAAACTATAAAGTATATGGAACTGTGAAGTACAGAAGGGCCTAGAGATATTTCTCCCAAATCCAAAAAAAATCATAGTTTTAGCTCAATAGAGAACCCTAACGCATTTGAGGTCGGTGTCTTGCTGTCCACTCTTCACTCGGCTAAATCATACACACACTATCAACAGAAATTAAAATAAAAATAAAATAAACATAAGATAAATAGATTCAGAGACTAATCTCCAACACTTAGCAACTTTAACAACCCCGAAAACAATCGTTACTTTGAAATCAAAAACACGAAAAAACATTAAAAAAAATCATGTGACAACAATTGATCAATAGAGAAAAAGGATACAATGTTACAAAAAAAAAAGATTAACAAACAAACGAAGCGTTATAAAATATCAAAAGAAAAGCACGCATGGAAACGAAAAAGGAATAGAATAAGAAAAATTAAAAACCAAATAAAAGAAAATAGCAAAAGGAAAAGACGAGAAGTGTAAGAAAATTTATTTTATTACTCTTCTCGTCTTTTCCTTTTGACATCTTGCAAATTAGAAATACGATTTTCCTTGATAGGTTTAGGATTAGGAATATATATTTTTGTGAAAAAGGAGCTTTTTTAATATCTTGAAGCATATTTTTATCCAGTTCAATTTGTTCAAACATTTTCCTGAGTAAGTGAAGTCAATCTCCTCCTACACACAGTCTACAAGAGTTCTTCTCAGATCTAGGGTTGTCCAAAAAACGAGTGAATGAATTGGCAATTTCCTCAGTGGAAACGGCTAACGGAATGGTCGTCATTTTAAAGAAGTTTCCTTCAAGGAGAGAGTAAGTGATAATGATGGTTAATTCGCATCCTTTTTTTTTCATGATTATCTTTGAGAAAAGCAACTTTTACTGCATCGACAAAACGAATTCGTTGGTAAAAAGCAATGATAAATAGTTTAAATTTGTTTGAAATTTAATTTCTCAAAGGACACTCGCCTTAGAAATAACATTCGTTTAATGAATTAGCAGTTGAACGCCATTCTGTTAACAAAACATAGTTGTTAAGATAATTAGTAATGTTTGTAATTTTAATGTACATACATCAGGAAGTGAAAAAATACTGGTGAATTTTTTTTATCTTTAATTGGAACCCTTATAATCCACAAAATCTCAATATTCTGAACGTGCTAATAAGTTAGATGTAAAAGTATATTCTTTGAGGTTTCATGGTAAAAATTAACAGTATCCGTCGGAAAGACAAAAGAGTTATGGAGGGAAACATTCGCTGACTAATTTGGAAGAAGTGTTGGGAGTGTACACACATTATAATTATCAAGGATTGTCTGCAAGACATTAAGATTTGCGAGCAATGGGTGCCACATAACTTGGATTCTGTAAAAGCAGACCTTATCATGGGTCTTTCCCTGGAAACATTTGTTTCTATTCTAAAACAAGAAGGTAACCGTTTCATCGACAGAATCATTGTGGGAGATTAAATCTGTATTTCTAAAAAGTCCATTGACTCGTTCGCATCTATACTGAAGGAAAGTGTAAATATCAGAATCATTCGGAAGGCATCTGGATTTATCTAGAACCTGTAAAAAAAATTTCTAATGTAAAATGTGGATATTTAATATCTTTGAAAGGTAGAAAAAAATATTTGTTTGTTTGTTTTTTTAAGATTCTTTGAAATACTTACTTGCTACATTAGAATTTGTTTAATAGAAACAAAACAGCAGATTAGGCAATAAAACCTTCATCACTCATCAGAATACTTTCCTTAAAGTTTAATAAGTTTAGAATATAAAATGCAATATAGAAAACACTGTTATTGTAAAACTGTTAATTTTGAAGCATGTTCTTATCCACTTATTATTCTAACATTCTGCTTCATATATTCACTGTAGAACAGTCTGTTCTAAATCCTATATGAGAATGAATCTTGTGATAGGTGGTGTCTGATTAAAAGGCCAAAGACGACTCATTAACTTTGATCTTAAAAAGTATATTCAGTGAAAATACATCGTAATCACCACTCAGAAGTTCAGTAATAGCTATGAATTGTTACCCATAATTCTATGAGTTTACTCTTACAGATAAATACTTTCTGGCGTTTTCTGCCAAAAGAGTTTTGATACCCACAACCTAATAGCACAAACAATTACCAATTTTTTTTTATACTTTCAGATCTGTTTTCTAAAGCACCAAATAGCAACATTGGTTTTCTACTCTATTCCAGTTCTCGTATTGTAAGTGCCCTTCCATATTTTCCTATTTTTCACTTCTTTTTATTAAGTGCCTTTCTTTACTTATTCAGATAGTTTTGGTTAATCTTTTATTTTACTTCTCAAATGATATCAATGAAGATCATCAAATCTATTGGAAGTTCCACATTTTTTCTTCAAAACTGAATTGAAATGTAATTCTTATATAATTGAAAAAAATCTTTGATAGGACGTTAAATGCATAAACTACGATATAGAATAAATAGATTTAAGAAATAGATTGCAAATGATTTGGATCTTAAAGATCCATCTTCACAGAGTCTGTAATGGCCGTAAAAACAAAATTTCTTAAAGCAATTATTCAGGTTATTTCAATCCTCCGCGACAATAACGTACATAGATGCTTTCAATGACTGTAACAAATCAATCTGTAGTCAATCTGTAATTCCTGAGATTTTATATTTTATGTTTTTTAGACCATTATGTGTTTTTTTTCATTAATAATGTATTATTGAGTCTTAGAGGATATTTGTTAGCATCTGTGCTAATGTTTTTGCCATCTTGAAAATTACAAATAGGATTTTAGGTTTGGAAATATAGTTTTATGAAAAAAGAGTATTTTAATATTCTAAAGTATATTTTTGTCCAGTTCAATTGGTTCTAACATTTTGCTGAGTAAGTGAAGTCAATCTCCTCCTACAGTTAGTCTGCAACAGTCTGTCAAAACAAATTTAATACCGACGTAATAAAACAGATCATTACGAATTTTTCATTTAGTTTCAGATCTGTTTCCTAAACCATTAAAGAGCGACATTGGTTTTCTATGCTAATTCAGTTCTCATGTTGTAAGTCCGCTTCCATATTTTCTTATTTTACATCTCTTTTTATTTAGTGTATTATTACTTTTTTTACTTAATAAGCTTTTTTTTTGGTTTAATCTTTTATTTGACTTCTCAAATAATATCAATGATGAGAATAAAATCTATTGAAAGTTTAAAAGGTTTCTTTCAAAACTGAATTGTAATGTTCTTTTTAAATAATTAAAAAAAAAATCCTTAATAGGACGTTAAATGCATAAATAGCTACGATAAAGCATAAACAGATTTTAAAAATAGATTACAAATGTTTCAGATCTTACAGAACCATATTCCTTTAGTCCATCAAGGGCGATGAAACAGGGAATGTAGACACCTTATCAAGGATCTTCTACAAGACAGTATGATTTGCCTTTGAAATTCGATTCTGTAAAGACAGACCTTATCATGGGTCTTTCCCTGGAACATTTGTTCCAATATAAAACAAGTAGGTAACCCTTTCATCCACAGAATCATTATGGGAGATGAAACGTATGTTTCTAAAAAGTTCTTTGGCTCGTTCCCATCTATACTGAAGGAAAGTGTAACTGTCAGGATTATTATGTAGTCATCTGAATTCATATAGAATCTGTTAAATATTTTCTAATTTAAAATGTGGAAGTTTATTATAGGTAGAAAAATTAAACGTTTGTTTGTTTTTTTAAATTCTTTGAAATACTTACGCACTATTGAGGAATTTTTTTAATTGAAATAAAACATCAGATTAGGCAATATAATCTTCATTACTCATCAGAGTATTTTCCTTAAAGATTAATGGAATTAGAACATAAATTATAACATCAAAAATATTGTCATTGTAAAACTGTTAATTTTGAAGCATGTCCTTATCTTCTTATTATTCTAATATTCTGCTCCATGTATTCACTGTAGAACAGTTCTGTTCTAAATCTTGTTTGCGAAGAATCTCGTGATAGGTGATGTCTCATAAAAAGGCCAAAGACGACTCATTAGCTATGATGTTAAAACGTATATTCAGTGCAAATACATCCAAGTCACCACTCAGAAGTTCAGTAATAGCTATGAATTATTGCCTACGATTCTAAGAGGTAAGTCTTACAGAAAAATTCTTCCATGCAGATTGGGTTTCTATGCTATTAAGAAATTAAAGAATTACTTCCATGCTGTGAAGTAGGGAAAAGTTTTCCTGTATTACCTTGGAATAAAGACTGAAGTTATTTGATCATTCGTCTGAAAATCACTTTTTTTCAAGAAAATCCCGTATGGTTTTTGAAACGATCAATTTAGTTCTTAATCCTTATATTTTCTTCTAAGCTAAGAAGAGGGCATTTATTTCTACTACAGCGAAAATGAAAAAATGAAAATTGTATGTGTTTCTCAAAATCTCTGTAATACTTACTACCTAAATTGGAAATTGCATAATAGAAAGAAAACATCAGATTAGCAAATATAATTTTGTCATTAGTCAAATATTTCTATAAAGAAGAAATCTTTACGTAATGAGGGCTTCCTGATATCGTCCAATTATCATTTATTATATTAAACTCATTTATATTAAAACTTCAATGCAGGAATAATGATACATGCTAAATCTGCTGTGCACAATAGTTTTAAAAGGTG
>JAFIDM010131708.1:1035-25097 GCA_023159025.1 Thereuonema tuberculata
ACTTCCCGATGAGATGTTCAACACATGGCACAAATGTACAATGCTGATATGGGAGTCTGACGCAACAGCTTTCTGCACTGCGTTGATCGATTCCGGTGTTACTGCACTCACAGGGCGTCCTTCTCTAGACGCATCTTTAAATGCTTGCACTCCGCACCGGAAAGATCTTACCACTTATAAATTGTACGGATGAGTTGGACAGTTGTTGATAAGCTTGAGTTGGACAGTTTATGAAGATGAAAACTGCTTTATTTTTTAATATTTTTTTAAATATATACACATTGTCAGATCAGAAAACACATAAATTTATATGTTACGTTTTGCAACCTAAGTTCTTGTCACAAACTTGAGCCGTCCCTTCTGTGGACATTTCTAAACTTTCTAAAAAATTCACCAATCAGATTCAGATTAATCAGATTCAGAGGGTAAGACACCCATTTTCGATTGGGAAGTGATTTTATTCGTCTGAGTTTGATATTTGTCAAGAAATATTACCTTGTTATTCGTTTTTTATTTTTTTTATTTGCACAGCTCAACCCTTCACTTCTTCGCTCTTGTTTAGAATTTGATTTTTCTGTTGAAAAATGATCATTACTGGGCATGACAATTGAAATAAGGTAATCTTAATTTTCTGAATGACGCTCTTAATCTCAAAATGCAGAGCACATGGGCCAAGAAACATAAGTATTCATCATTTCTGTGGACATCTGGGGCCCACTGAGTGATGATATTCCACAGAAGTGATTAGTTTTACTGATGTTTGTAATTTCATACAAAGAAATGCAATGAAGATACGCCTATAAAGGATAACATTGCATTTACGTTATTGTCAGATCGATTTTGAATAGAAATGTTGTGTTTTGTATGATGCAACTCCTTATTTATAAAAAGATGCCAGGATGCTAAAAGTTCTTTTAGTTCATAAATTATAGTCTTCTGTTTACTTATTTGACAATTTTTCCCACGTAAATTCATTATTTCGAATTTAATTTATATTAAAATCGGACATTAAGTCAATGTGGGCCCGGTAGCCATGTGGTCAGTGCGCTTGGCTGAGGGTTGGAGGTGACGGTTCGATTCCCGGCCTCGGTGGATGGCGGGGATTTTTCCATGTTCCTTTCATCTCCAAACTGATCCTAGGGTCTACTCAGCCCTCTGTAAGATGGGTACTGGGTTTCTTTCCCGGGAGATAAAGGCGGGAGGGCGTCGGGCTGACCACCCGACCTTAACTTCGTGCCGTTGATCCTAAACGCTGGGAGCCTGACCTCCTGCGACCCCCCAAAACCCTGTGTAGGCTTATCGTGGAGCACTTTAACCTTTTAACTTTAACATTAAGTCACTTCCGTGGACATCTTGTTTTTCTTTCTAAAAACCAAAATGGGATGATCTGAACCACGTACATCATACATATAAAAACATCAAAAGCAATCATCTCAATTTTTTTGATAAGAAAATATTGCACGGGTGCCCACGCGGGAGGGTGATGGCGCAGACTGCGCCATTGAATTTTTTTTTTTTTTAGGGGGGGGGGGAGGGGGTTCAGAAAAATCAAAAAGAGTGTAAATGATATTTTAAAAAAATTGCATAAACTTCTTCTAGTACTATTATAAAATTGAATGAAATGGAAAATGAATAAGTAGTTTATATCCTATACAAAAGTATCTCTGAAAAAGTGAAAAGTCATTTATTACAAGATTTTGGGAGGGGAAAAGTCAATCTTTGAGGGGAGGTGAGCCATAAGGTCTAGCGGGGGGGGGGGTGGTAGGCATCTCTGAATCTTGTAATGTAAAACCTCAAAATTTTTTGATCAAAACTGAGGTTTTCTGTAGATTCACCCTTAGGCTCCCAACGCACTTGCAGCCCTGACCACAGGAATTAGAGGGGAATCTCCCTTTTACTGCCTGCCTCAAGCAGTGTAATGATCGTTTCTATTGTGAGAGATCCCCTGTTCTCAACTTCTCTGGATGAATTCTGTTTCATTCACCGAGGTGCTTTCAGAACTCCAGCAAAAAGAGGGTTCTCTCCCCACATTCCTGTTGGTAGGGTTGCAAGTCGGGCTGTTAGTGTATTGGGAGCCTTACGCTGTTTTCAGTGCTCGTGCAGACCAAAGAGCGTTCCAAGTTGCAAGTTAGGAGCCAAACAAAAACTTTTTTCTTGCAAATAACCATTCAACTTTCTATTGAATCAAAAAACAAGAGACAATAGGACTAATCCATACATTTTGATATTTCTGAGGGAAAGGGAGGGGTTCAGTGTCCCCCACCCACTATACAGGATGTCCCAGGAGGAAAGGTCGAAATTTTGGGAGGTGATAGTATCGGTTATTTTAAGCAAAAAATGTCATATGAAGAAGTGTCCTATTCCGAATAGTTGCCGAGATAATTGAAATGTTTTTAAAAAATTACATTTTGACTATGTTTTTATTTGAAGATATTGAAATAAGAATTGTAAATCTTTTAATGAACACTAGTGATTACAAATTAATTTGGTGAATATTGGGTTTTATCAAGTTATATAAAATAGGAAATTATTAGAAAAATAATTAAAAATATTTTTCAAGCAAAACTTCTAATCAGAATAGACAAAACACTTCAACTAAAAAATTAATTAATATCTTAAAATAAAAGATGTCGTAATTAGATAACAAGGGATGAATAATCACAATTATTTGAAAGTTCTTTTATTCAGTTCATTTCTTTTATTTTTGTTTTGTTTGGATTAAATTAGAAATAAAACAAATTCCTCATTCTCTTTGGTTTTTAAATCTATTTTAATCCTTCCTTTATCTCTGTATTTTTTTCTATGTTTTCTAATTAAATGAAAGTATTTAAAATAACCCATTGAATTTACTGAAGTTTTTTTGATCTTAATAATGTTTAAAACCTTTCCAATTATTATATCTATAAAAACGTGTCTGTAATTTTAAAGCAAATTAAAGTTGAAAAGGTTAAATTCTGTAAAATGCTCTTATTTAATAAGATTCTTTCTTCTCAGGGAAGTTTAATTAATTAATTAAAGGTTCTTGAATTAAATTTCATCGGAAAAAAAAAACAAATTAAAAAACGTTTTAAAGCGAATTTCACTGTTTTCTCCAATTAATAATTATTTTTATATTAATAGAAGTTTAAAAAATGATCGTATCTAATGTTTGACTGAATGTTTAATCAAGCAATCATGGATTTTAGCTGAAAACGTTAAGGAAGTAAACAAGTTCCTATTTTCCAAAATGGCGTCACTAATTTTGATAGATTTTTGTATTTAACCATTGCAAGTGTCGAATATTATTACTCATAATAAAATCATTTCATTGTGAGAAAAAAGTAAATCTCTTTAATTAGTTCTTAAAATTTAGAAAAGAATTGATTTTATTTAAAATAATTCCAAACATTTTAGTAAAAAAAAAAAATCGATTTTATCGTTTATTTTCAGTAAATAATAAAATTACTCAATACATTTAAAGAATGCAGAATAATTTGATGATTTATTCAAAGGAAATATAAGTTGAAAATAATTAAGTGCTTTGGAAATAAATCTTATCTTTTTTTAATCCAACTGATCAAATTAAAAAACAATGTTTTTTTTAAGAAATACACTGCTGTTTGTAAAAAATGCAACACCATGAAGGAATCATCAGAATTAAATGAAATTTGCAGCAAATGTCAATTATAGTATGTTATGCAAAATAGTAAAGTTTCAGAGCCATCGCGCATTTTTTACAAACAGAAGTATATTTTTAAAATTCTTTCTTCCCTTCTTTAAAAGAGGAAGATTATAATGTTTTTCTTCCAAATTTTACCACTGAATTTCAATATTTTTTATGTTAAAATTCATTTTATTTATAAACTATGGTTGCCTGTTTTCGAAGAAGTATAGCATTATTTAATAGTAGAAAATTTGTTAATTCGATAAATGTTGTTTAAACAAATGAAAGTTACATATTTTCGCTTTAAATTATTATTTAAACAAATATTTTGTTGAACTTTTTTCCATCTTTGAAAACTGACTATAATTTAGTCATTAACAAACACAATAAAGAAATTTAAGATATTTATTATTTTTGAGTATTTGATTATAAATTTACCAGTTTCGGTAAGTCCTACTTACAACTTTTTACAATCGCACAGTAGCCGTAATGTCATGTTAGTAATGATTTCGTCACTGGTTTTTAAGACCTTCTAATGCAATGAAAAGACGAGAAGTTTTCGAATACAAATTTTTAAGAAGAAAATCCCAAATCCATCTTTAATAATAAATTATTTGGTCTATGAAGCAGAAACATTGGAGTTGTATCTAGGATAATAAACGGAAGATACCAATTTGAGAGGGGTTAGTATCATAAAGGTGTTTTAGTTGAAAGTTTTGGTTAGTTGGATATTCAACTATTAAATTTACTGCATTCAAAATTAAACTTTATAAGTGTTAGTAAAATAAACTTTGTGCTTTTATCTAAGATTAATATATCTGAACTGCTATAGTAACAATCTTGCTAACAGAATAATAAGATTGTATTATCTAAGTTACATCAGGTAATTCATTAATAACCTTTGATTATAAAAGCTTCTAATTGAAAAATTTTAGAATTTCGTAATATCAGAAAGTAGCTGAAACATTCATTCTTCAAACGACTGGTAGTCCATTATTTCATATGAGGTAAAAAAAAAATTATTATTGCTTAGTTTATAAAGCAAGTTTCCAAAACGAATTCTATAATTATTTCAAAGTCGTTTTGTTCTGCATATGTTTCTTATTTCTAAGTATTGCTATAAATCTCTATCATCCACTCTCTAACTAAAATAAATTTTCTAAGCCAATAGCGTCTTAATAGTGATTGATATATGGAGACAGAATTGGTATCTTGAGTTCTGTCCTATTTCATGTTTTTATGACTTATTAAATAAAAGGTTTTAATGATTTATAAACATTCACTTTCTGTTTACAGCTATTTTTATTTTTTAAAATGGTTTGTATTTCAGAAATTGTAAGAAAGCATTCAGTTTTCATAAATTTAGCTAATCATAAAATTACTTTTCAAATTTATTTTCTCAAGGTTAATCTTTGTAATTTATAGAAATAAATACTAAACATTTGTATATTTATCAATAGATGATAAGAACATTTTGAACTTTTAACTGTGTTTGATAAGATTGTAGAAACCCATAGTTACATCAGGTGATCCACTTATAACACTTTATTAATAGGTGCTCAATTGAAAATTTCTTTCTTTCATCGAGATGAATTTACTTAAGAAAATCCTCTCTTCCTCACCACAGTTAATGCTGTAAAATCATTGCAGGTAGGAAATCAGCTACTAATTTACACTTTGTACTGATAACTCAAATCTATAATTAATATAAATGTTTTTAAAACTGTATTTTAAATCAATTTTGTTCTATGGGTCATTTTCAGTGATTTTTAAAAATTATATCAAACTTTTAGCACTGAACGGAATATTCTAGACCAATGGAAGATATTTGAGCAATGATAGAAACTTACCAAAATAAAAAAAACGAAAAAAAAAAAAAGGCGCTATTTTCATATGAGAAAGTTAAGATATTACTAGTTCTGTAACTATTTGTTGAAAACTAATCAAACTAATCAATGACAATCTAATAAAATAGCAAATTTCAAATAGTTTTAGTCGCCACTTAGTTTCGAGTTTCTTCAACAAGAAGATGTATTGAAAAGACCAAAAAACTGAAAACAAAAAAGGAGAATTTAGGAATCATGTTTAAAATTGTTTACTTTCTCTGCAATTAATGTTTATGTTGCTTGAAGATTCATTTTAACAGGATGCTTTAAGATACTTATTTTAAGAAAGCATGGACATTTTATTATGGACACATTCCTCTATTAAGATTAGTTTTATTCAGTTGTTTGCTTTGAAGAAATAAAGTATTATATAATAGTAGGTAATTCGTTAAATCGAAAAATATGGTTTAAACAAATGAAAGCTAGAATTTAATATATTTTGCTGAACTTTCTTCCATCTTTGATTTAGTCATTAACAAAACAATATTGTATCTTCTGTTATAAAAGCTTGTTTAATTTTTTATTTTTTCGTATTATTTAGAATGAGTTTAAAGTACTTGAAAGTGGGCTTCAACAGTGTTCAAGGGAAGAAGAAACTAGTAAAAGCAAAAGACTTCGAAAGTCTAAAAACAAAAGGTAAAAATCACGGAAACGTTGAAAAAGTTATGAAGTCTCATCCGAATGTTTAATAAATCGTTGAAAACCTTCTGAAAGACGATTAACGGATATCAAACAATTTTTAATTTATCAAATGATTGTTAATGTCTTTATCTTTATCTTTTGTTAATGTCTTGAAAGATAAAAATATTGTTTATTATTACATATTACTGATACCAGAGTTAGAATGAACTTAAATGGAATTTAAAAATTTATTTCTAAAGAATTCTATTACTTTCTTTTAGCTATCTGATGTACATAAGATTCCATTAGCTAATGAAAGAATTTACAATTACTGATTCAATTCCAACTTTCTAATATAATAAATTTTATTTGTTATTTATTTCAGCTTGTGAAGCATGGGGTGTGTTGCCAAATGAAAAAGTGAAAATATATGACCAGACGGATACGGAAGTTAATGACGAATACATGGAAATCTTAGAAGATGGCAGTTTTCTCTATTTGGAAATTGAACAAGTACATATCTATCAATAATATCAATTCAATTTTTTTTAATTCAAAGTTTAAACATATTAATTTTTATTTAAGTTATTATAAATATTAATATTTCTTTCAAAATTCTTATGAACTGTTCGATATTTGTTCCAAAGATACTAAAACAAGCTATTTCGATTATATTGCATTTTAGTGTTCGATGTTCATCAGCATTTGTAGAATTGTAATCGATACATTTCAACGGTTAAAGATGAGCAGTTTTCCTTTAGTTATTCAGACTATAAGAGATAATAGCTTTTGTGAACTACTTTTTATCTTCCATTAGATCTTTTGCAGAATCTCTATCCAGTAATATCTGGTTTTGTAATCACTGTATAACGAGATATTATTTTATTCCTGAGTGAAAGACTAGACCTTTTCTAAACACTTGAACAGGAAATCGTAGAAAAGAATCTGACAAGAGAAAGTCAATGACTGCTCTGCTTCAGAACATTTAACTAGAAGTTATTTTATATACGAAATCATCAAAGGCACATTAAATTAATGAAACTCAAAACTTCCTTTATTTCTTCACACATCTCCAATGCGATATTTCGAAAATCCTGATCGGATTTTCTTTAATTGAGAATCTAAAATTCTGATTGTCATTTATTTGCTGTTTTTTGGGAAAGAAGGAAGCTGATTCTTTTTCCCTTAATGTATTTTTATTTAATGCTTGAAAAAGAAAATCCGATCAGGATTTTCGAAATATCGCATTGGAGATGTGTGAAGAAATAAAGGAAGTTTTGAGTTTCATTAATAGAAGTTAGTTTGTTTCGTAATTTTGTTTTATTTAGTCAAATCTCTATGCCGGACGTGTAACACATAATTGCTTCTGGAAATGTCGGAAAAATGAAACGCATTTTTATTTTTAAAACGTTTGTTGTGTTTATCAATCAGTGGATGTATTTTGAATGTCTAGAAAATTTTTCATTTACATAAAGTTCCACTGTTGCACTGAGATGGAAAAATATTACCTAAAATTTCCATAATTTTTAATATTATTTCCCTAGCTCAGCATCAAAGCATTTGTCAGTAATCGTTTGAAACTGTAAGTACAGTACATACAACACATTTATTTACAAATAAATGTACAATAAAAATTGCGTAATTAAAAGTCCGTAGAAGGACGAAACGGCCGTACCCAACTCCTCTCCTAATAATTGAATCGGAAAGGCAATTTTCCAATTGATTCAGGTGCAGTTCTTTTGTTTTCTTGTCTTTTTGTTTCTCAATTCTTCTCACAGCACGTTAAATTTTATGCTTCTTTTCTGCCTTATTTTCTTAAAAATTGAATAAGCTTCTTTGGAATAGACACAAGAACCCGATCAGAAATCTATACTAATATGAAAAAAAAAATCGGAACTCGCAAATAAAGTGAACCAGATACTGTAATAAAATAATTAATAAAAAAAAAAGACAATGAAAAGAAATTCTTTATTAATAAAACAATCGATTGAGGAATTCAATTGAATAAATTACAACGTAAAAATTCTTCTTTTTAAATGAATGCTATTATAAAATACAACAAAATAGTGTAGATCGATTGCTTATCATCCATTTTTTACTAAAATTATTGGAACTTCTTTTAAAATAAAATTGTTGATATTTTAAACTAAACAATTTATTCAAATCAATTTACTTAACAGGAAAAAAACTTAATCTACTGTTTCACCAAATAGTTTGAATAGTTAGAATGGACATTATCTCTTTCTCTTATTACAAACGAATGTTAACTATATAGAAATAACTAATATTATTAACTTCTCAAAGTTATTATTAAAATATTTAAATATATAATAGTTAATATAAGCCAATGTCTTTATAAAAATTTGTTCTTCAATAATTATATAAATTTTATATAGTTTTCTTTGTTTTTTCATTCTATTCACGGATAAATAGAAACATTACTCATTATTTTAGAATAGACAAACAAATAGAAGAATTATAGGAATGTCCCATTTTCATTATCTTATCATTGTTTCTAAGCATTAATTTCTACAAACATTAAATTGTATACTGTAATATATTTAAATACATAAAACTCACAATGGAAATTTCTTATTCAATTAATGAAGTTGAAAAAACTAATGGAATATAATTTTCAACACATTATAATACCGCATTTATATTTTTATAATTATTGATTAACTTTAGATCCACCTTCACTGAATTGACTACTATAGTAATAATTACATACTCAAATATCAATTGTATTCAATTATTATTCTATCTCTTTATTCCTATTAATTTACATTTCTTAATCTAAAAATTAAAACCCGTTGATAGGAAATTGTTAATTCCGAACGGAACTGTAACTAAATTGAAATAAATAAATAAATAAATAAATAAATAAATAAATAAATAAATAAAAATGAGAAATTACTCGACTACGTTCATTAAATATAAAAGTTTCATAAATATCATTTCTATGCAGTTGCATCTGATCTCATCTATTTATTTTTCTTAGCCTGGAAATAAAAGATCTGATGAAGAAGTCAATCAAGTTCCTGTGAAGGAAAACGCAAGTTTAACTTAATTATAAGAATTTAAAAATACGGAAATATTGAGAATGCACAGTTTTTCCTTAGTTTAATGTTTTAATTTGGGATCTGTAAACATCCCGTATAAAAAAATTTATCAGTAGATTTAGGAAATTTTTCGCTTTGTACTAGACATCAGTATAATTGTAATCGAAGAAAACATTTCCAAGAAATCATGTTTAAAACCAGAAGATATAAAACACAAATTTAAATAAAATAAGTTACGATTGGTTCAGATGTTCTGTGAATATCAACATTGAATTGAAAATGTTGCACTGTTTTTAAAATCCTAATTAATTTGTTGAAGATGCAAATCAGTTATTACATTAAATACTGATGCTTTTGAAATATTTATCAATTGTGTTTTTTCGTACTACATTAAAATTTTAATCTATATATATAAAAATGAATGTATCTTTCTTTCTTTGTTTCTTTGTTTCTTTGTCCTTTATACACTCCTAGGCCCTTTGACCTATCTGGACCAAACTTTGCAGAATTACTCTTTAGGACACTGCGGAAAAGATAGGCTACCTTAGAACCTGGACCCACCCCCCAAAAGGGGTTGAAAAGGGGTAAAAGCCCTGAAGAACCCAATATCTTCCTGGTGGCGAAAATAAGAACTACACAAATACTGTGTAAAGTGAAAAATTCGCTCTCCTATGGGGGGCAGGAACACCACACTTGGGTGGGAGGAAGCCAACACAAAGGCTGAAGTGTCCCACCCCGACCAACACCGGGATCTTATATTTAGGGCCCCTTCTCGGGCCCCCAAGTCAATTGCAAATAAGGAAAAATTCGCTCTCCTATGGGGGAACAGGTCCACCACACTTGGGTGGGGGGATGGCGACACAAGGGCCTAAGTGTCCCACCCCCGATCGACACCGGGACCTTATATTTAGGGCCCCTTCTCGGGGCCCCTAAGTCAATTGGAAAAAGAGAAAAATTCGCTCTCCTATGGGGGACAGGTCCGCCACACTTGGGTGGGGATGGCGACACAAGGGCCTAAGTGTCCCACCCCCAATCGACACTGGGACCTTATATTTACGGCCCCTTCTCACGAGCCCTTTCTTTCTTTGAGTGGCATTGCAACGCATGCCGGATAGAAGTAGTATATAATAAATATCAGGCTTTCTGACAGTTAGAACTAATATCTATTTATATTTTTCGTAGCCTGGCAATAAAGGATCTGGAGTTTCTGTGAATAAAAACGTAAGTTCAACTTTTATTAAAAGAAGAAATTAATGGATGAATTATTAAGATATTCTCTTTGAAAACATCGACAGAATACATTATAATAAAACTGAATATTTGGAAAAATATATTTAAATAAGTAAAAAACAAAGTACCAACCAACAAGAAATTTAAAAGACAAATTTAAAATAAAATAAAATGAAAACGGAAAAACTAGAGAATGCACAAATTCGTTTGCTTTCACTCATGGAGCCATCATCGACCGCACTATAGGACTGATGTTTCGTTTTTATTAGGACTCATCAGCCAGATTTAGCTTCGATGATCAAGCTCAGAACGCGTGAAAGCTTCTTCTTACATATTAAGTTTTCGCCTTTGCGTTTGGCTTATCCTTTTATAAAATGCCTTTTGTGCCAAGCGCTTACCGAGCTAAAGTAATTATGCTGAACTGGTTTATAGGGATTTTTCTATTGTTGTTTGCTTTTTGGCGGATCCCACTTCCGAGAGTGGGAGAAGGAACTATAGGCTTTCACGAGTTCTGAGCTTTATCATCGAGGCAAATCTTGCTGATGAGTCCTAATGAGGACGAAACAGCTGTTGCAGATCGCCATCGATGATGGCTCAATTCCTGAAAGCAAACGAATTTGTGCATTCTCTATTTTTTTCCTGTTATTTTATATTACATTTAATGCACGGCAAACCTTCTTACATAAAATAAAATAAAAGATTTAAAACAGTTGAGAGTTTGAACATTGAATAATGATGATGGCAGTATATTGAATGTGGTAAACCTTGTTATATTTTATTTGTGCATTACTAAACAAGTTTAACATTACATTATACTTTCGTTTTTGAAATGTTTTTTGATTGTATAATTCTTAATGTCGGAATTTAGAAAGAAAAGAAAAAAATCAAATTAACGAATTTCAATATCACTTAAAATTTTAATAGAAGAAACGTTTTTCTTATAGAAAGGGAATTTAGAAAAAAAATAATAAAAGAAAAAATAAATTACTTACTTAATGAATTTTTACGGTAATTAATAAAAAAAAAGATAGTAAATGTTTTTTAATACTTAATGGTTTTTAGTTCAAAAAAGCATAAAATAATTAAACTCTTTATATTGTATTTAGGAAACCCAAGAAATTTTCAAAAAGATTTTACATGGATATTCAATTAGTTAGTTAATTAAATAAGTTTATAAAAATAATTTAATTAGCTTCATTAATCTGAATAGTTCCTGTCATTTGTCTGATGATTATTGGAACCTTATCTTCTTCTTTATCTAACAGAGCAGATTGGACATTATTATTAGATCCTTTATTATTAGAATGAAATTGTAGAATTTATGTTAAAATAATCTTAAAATAACGTAGTTTTACTTTAGAAATGGATGAAAAATATTCCAAAAACAGGATATTGTTAGTAAATAAGGTAACTGGGCGAGATTTCGGCCATGAATCTAATCCCGCCGAGGGTCGTTTAAGTCAAACCGGTAGCACTATTTTCAAATTTTCGTCTGAGTTAGTTAGGAAATGAGTTGTTTATTTTGTGAATGATACTGTCGGTGTCGTAACAACTACAAAGATAGCGTTAATGGTTATTAAAAAGCAACTTGCGATCCAACATCATGACGGGCTCTGAAAAAGCGAAAAAGCGAAAAATGCCAACTTACTTTAGTTCCTGATCTGATGGTCTAATGTTTAAGAGGATGAAACACAGAAAACGATGATGAATTACTTTTATTTATGTTCACATGCATACCCAAAATATTGATCGTCAAAGACGACGGAACAGGTCGTTCCTAACTCCAATCGTTTGTAGGTGAAATTGAGAACGTGCTGTTGTGGCGCAGTGGATTGGAAATGCCGCCTCCAGAACACGATGTCTAGGGTTCGATATCCGCAACAGGCATTGATTTTATTATGTTTAAACCACTTTTCTAGAATATGCTGGAGGAATCTTCTCGAATCGCACCCCGTATTGTAGAAGATTCGATTGGCGCATTTTTACAAAAGCTACTTGTTTACAGAACACAGTATCAGAATGAACCTTGGGAAAGTACGACTAATGTGTGTCCACTTAAGGAAAACAATTGGACCTTAGCGTTGATTCGTACATCTGGTGAACTGTATGTCCAAGTCGACTGGATTCAATGAATCAGATTTATTCTGCGAATGGATGGCACATTTCGTCAGACACACCAAGCCTACAGCTGAGGATCCCTTTAGGCTCAAATTGGACGGACATTACTCTCACACTCAAAACTTGGAGGTGCTTGAATACGCACGACGAAAGTATGTTTCGATCGCCTGTCTTTCTCCCCACAGCACTCATCAAATGCAATCCTTAGACGTGGCTTCAAAACAATTTATAACCAGGAAGTGGAGCGAAGGCTTTCGTCATATGACAGTAGACTGATAACTCAGTTTCAATTAGGTGGACCCTTGGGGAATTCGTACCACAGGGCGGCGACTATGTCCAACGGCGTCAATGGATTTAAGGTGACAGGAATCAACCCTTACAATGATCACATTTTTATACAGCAAGACATAGTTCTGGAAGTGGAGAGAGGAGCAAAGGAGCAGCTGAGGAACAACAATGTCTCGTTCGAAATTCGGTTTCGCCGAAGGACATTAGACCACTACCCGCAGTGACATCATCCACATCCAGGAAACGGAAAGGCAGTGAAAAAGTTGTGATCACCTTACAGACATAAGCTCTGAGACTTCCTCGAAAAGAAGATGCATGAGTAACCTAAAAACTCAAGTTCTACAACCAAAAAGGCTGTAGAAATGAGAAAGAGAAAGCAAAGAACCCGGGGCTGAAACTGAAAAATGCGACCGCTTTAAGAAAGCACAAGAGGCAGTCATCATTCTCCAACAATAATGATTCGTCTGACGGAGAAAAGTTTAGTTTTCGGATGACGAGCAGGACAGGGACTGCAAAAATATGAAGAAAACAGAAATGGTGAAGACTGGCTCCGATGCCACAAGTGTTTCGATTGGAATCATCAGCTATGTGATTTTGCCAGCAAAGAAAATCCCAAAATCTACATTTGTACGTTTTATTAAACAAAAACTCCGAATCTCCATAACAGTATTCAAATAGTTTATTTAAAATACTTTGCGAATTTTTAATTTTAATAGATATGAAGGCACTAAAGTAGACCCTTCTACTATTATGGTAGTAAAGGATTTAATTAAAAAGGAAGTAAAAAATGTTGTAAGTATTGACGAATTTAATTATTGAAATTTTTGACTGTTGGATGTCGGATTATTGGTTTAAATTAATTGATTTTAATGATGCGAATTGGTTATTGTAAACAAATAATTGGTTGATCTAATGTGTTAACATTTTGTTAGTATATTGAATTTATTGTTAAAAATTGTGTGAAGTAAAGAAACGAACATTTATGCTATTTCATTGTAAAAACAATTGTATATTGTTTCAACGTGTTTCATGTTCATTACTGTTTTGTATTTTAGTTATTCCAAAGAATATTTTATTTTCATTTCGCTTGAAGAAGGGATGGCGTTATAATTTTTATCCCGAAAATTCGCAAAGTATTTTAAATAAACTATTTAAATACTATGTTAAGGAGATGTGGAGTTTTTGTTTAATAAAATAAGATGAGAAGGTAGAAGTTGAAAGAGGAATTTGAAAATTTGTACGTTTTGTTTACATGATTAGACAATATTATGCTTTATTTCTTTTTTTCCTACAATTCTAGCATTGTTAAAAAAGTACAAGTAAAAAACCTCTTAAAAGCACTATTTTATAAAAATAAAGATATTTATAATAAAAACATATGTACAATAGAAAGCTTTTTGGCCATTTTAGCAATGGTCATTGTCAACTATCAATTTCTTACAGTTCTGCTCCTAACATTTATACAATTAAAAAGTTTAATAATATTCATCTGTTTTGTGATTGGTTCCATTATTCTATTGGTTGTTTTAATTCTTCAACTTGATTCGTCCAATTTCCAAAACTTTAAAATCTTAAAAAGTGCTTTCGATACTTGAAAATCAAAAAACAGTGAGTAAAGTATTTTTATTTGAATAGACACTAAAATAAATCAAGAAAAAACCACAAATGGGCAGGAATTATGCTTTCGCACAATGAGCAATCATCAACGGGAATCCAGAACAGCTGTTTCATCCTTAGTAGGATCAGGGTGCTCAGTGTGCAACAGCATATTTCCTGTCCTTTTCTGTGGTTTTTTTTTTCTTGATTTATAAATTTTAAGGACGTTAAATTTTGCTTTTCATGAAACTAAAATACTAAATAAAAATATAGAAAAATAAAAAAAAAAAAGCAGTGGAATTCAAACTATATAATTTTGATTGTTATAAATATTAATAGTGAAAAATGCGTATTGCGACGCTCCTATAGCTAATAATTAGTTCTTCTAATTAGCAGTTATTAGACAGCCCTCGTTTTACGTCGGTGTTGCGCTTCTACAATGGCATCCTCATAATATTACAGCGACCTCATAATATTATGTAAACAGGAGAGATGCAGTTCCACCCATCCAGAAATATATTGTTTTTATTCAATTAAACGAGGCTTCCTTTTATTCAATTAAAAATGTAAGTTTTTAGGACTAAAATTAATGTAAAATACTGTATTTATATACTTTCATTGCCCTACTAAATTAACATAGAATAATAATAACGTAATTATTACATTTATACAGTGGCAGATTCATAGCCCTACAAACACTTGGGCGACCCTCACCACCTTCCATTTGCTTTCATTTTATCTTCCAAAGATGTGGAACGGCGGAGGTTTCATTCACATCGGGAGTTGCATTACTATACTTCCTTGCACTAGACATGGACATGTTTATTTTGAAAAACTCTTATTACTATTAATTGTAATAGAATTTATTACAACATTCACAGACAATCAAAGCAGGATGACTGAGCGAAACAAAAACCGAGTGGACGGAGTCTAAGTACAGCTGTTAAAGTTGAATGCGTTGACCGTTTATGGCTGTATTTTCGCTCAAGAAATTTCATTTTTCTTTTTCCTCATTTTTAATCCTTTTAAAATATATTTTTCCTCATGTTGGTTAAATTCTAAACCGGCGTAAATCTGAATCGTCGTAAACTGAAACGTTGTAAAACGAGGGCTGCCTGTATAAAATGCTAGGGAATATGTTTTCTACAAGAATGTAAGTTTTAGATTAATTTTGGTTTATTAAAATCAAAATTCAAAAATATTTACTGTTTAATTATAATACATGTTATTATTGTTTTGCAGAAAGGAAATGTTAATGCCAATGCCAAATTGGGACCGGCACTGGCGTTGAATCAAGTGAAATGTAACGACATCACTGTGGTAAGTTTAATAGTTTCAAGATACATTCAAATTTGCTTTATTAAATAGAAATTAATTAAAACTAAAAAATACAGAAGTAGTACGAATGAAAATACATTTGTTTTTATCAAATAAAAAAATACAAAATGAAAAAATCTTTTTTAAGTAAAATATATTTAAAATAAAACGAATATATTTATAAAGTAAAAGATTAGTCTATGATAAATTATAAAAATGTATAAACAATTTTTACCTGTAGTTTAAAATTAATTAAAAACCAACCATAAAACCACATACACATAGATTAAAAACCACGCCTAACTGCAGGCTGATCAGCCTAACAATTATGACAACGTCCTATTCATTGAAATACAAATATCATATGCAAAAGTTGGTCTTATCACTCCTTCCTTGTTCAAATAGACAAATTGAATATTCATCAATTTGATCTCTATCTCTACGGAGAGTTGATTCACGTTTATTCGGTCGATTTTAATCACGTCATAGACTTAGCAGGACCCTTTTCTCCACCACCGATTGTGTTCAATGGGGTGCCCCTGCATTCTGGCAATGGCTCTGCATCGCAATTTCCATTGAAGAAGGCTGCATTCGAGGTGGACGAGGGGGATCTTATTCTACTCCTTTTTGCAATCTTTCCAAAGCCCGTCTATTGTTTTCGGTCATTGTGTTCCCAGAGCCCGTTTAGTAATCCGAAGCCGCAGATATCGATTGGAGATGCATCGGGGAATCATACTGTAAGGGATTGCTCGTATTCCGGCTTCAGTCGCCATATTGGCCATGTACATCTGGGTCGCTCTAGTTGTGTGGCTCGATGCTTTGTCCTGATGAATCCACTCTTTCCTTTTGCGCTGCCATACAATTGCGGGAATATCGTCACAATACAAGGGTTCCAGGACATGCTTTCGGTAAAAGGCAACATTAATTTTGACCTTTGCAGGTAATTAATTTTGACCTTTCCTCAGCGGCAACTTTCCTCTGTAGCTGTATTTCCACAATAATTATGAATCCCTTCGAAAAGTTTTCTTTGCATTCGCGGTACCACTCGGATCGTCCTTTGGCATCAAAAGAACGATAAAATATTGCCCTTGGCTTATTGGTATTACTAAGGTAGATCCATGCCTCATCCAAAGTAGTGACGTATTTCTATTTTTCTCTCGATAAGTGGTGCTCGTAAAGCTTTTGGCTATTGGTCTTCCCTTCAGCAACATGTCGCGGAAGTAGGCGATGAACGCGAGCTATATGATGCTTTTCTAATTGCAGATCACGTCTAATTATTCGTGCAACCGTTGCTTGAGAAACCTTACAGCCTGGGCAGCCGCGCTTTGGGTGCTAGGGTCTCGCCGACAATCATAGCCTTCACTTTCTTAATAATGTGAGCAGTTGCTGTCGGTCGTGGGTGTTGTTTTCGGGTCTGTGGCTTACCCCGCTCTTGGTTGATAGGCTTCGTACGATTTTCTGCTATTATCCGATTGACGTTGGATTGGCAAACAGGAAAATTTCGGCGTTTACACATGTCCACAATTTTGGAAGCGTCATATTTAGCATCGGAAAGGGCAACTGTGTACCCCTTCCACCAATTTGGGTTTTTTGGCGACATATTTACAACGCAACACAATTACATCTACCAGATAATCAAGTAAAGGCTTATGAGCACTGATTCCAACGCAACAATGCTGCGATAAATGCATGTGTGTGATAGCGCGCGCCCTTGAAATCGACCAATAAACGTGAATCAACCCTCCCTATTAATACATTTATAACTATTTGTAACTAGATCCTCCACTATAAATCTTTGTCTTGAAACCTTCAACTTATTAAAAAAGCGTCGAATGTAAACATTGCTTTAAAAATAATAAATCGTGCTGGACCCCTAATAATTTACAATGTAAGAAATAATATTTTTTTAACTTCTAAAAAAATATTAATTTAATGCAACCATTCATAAATCTAGAGGATATTCATTCAATTGTATCTTCTGTTTTAAATCCTTTATCTTTGTGTATCTTAACATTTCATTGCTAGTGTAACTAATGATCGTATTTAATAATTCTTCATAATAGCTTTCTTTATTGTCACACTATGTGCTGACGCAAAGTTTAAAATATAGTTTTAAAGAGTGAAAAAGCACTCTTCAGTAATATTAGACACAATGTTAGAATAAATAACAACAAGTCATTCTAACAAAATAACTGTAAATAACATTGCAATCACTGACAAGATCCATAGATTCAATATTGCAGGTAAATATATTTACATTCATTTTCTGGAATCATTTACCTCGTCTAAGAATAAATTTAAGCCTATTGATTCGAAATGCATTATATATACTTAAGTAAATCTTTTCTATTCAAATCAATAACTTTCAAAAACTGTTGAAATAAACATTACAAGAGCAATTCTGAATAATTACTTTGTTCAAGATATATTATTATATATTCGATGAATATTACTTTTATTTTAAGAAGTTGACTGGGTTTTTTTATTGAACACAACTTACCGCATTCTTTCACACATTTCTTTTACAACAATGCACAAGTCTTCTCCCATGCATTTCACTGGCTTATTGTTGCAATTGTTACAACAATCCAATGCATTGATTCACGCTCTCATTATTAATTATTATTAGTGAGAATTTTACTCTGACTTTTGACTTTTTACCACAGTTACTCAGGTACCATTTTTCATGATGTTTATATTTTACGATATTCCCTGTCTTGTGAAGGAAAACGTCCAAGTGTGGTAATTTCTTACTTTCGTAAATTTTATGTAATCATGCACAGCGTTAGGCCTAATGTATTCGAAATTTTTGAAATAGTTTATTAGATCCATTTCAAATAATCAAGATATAATTTGCGTAACGATAATAGTTATAGATATTCTAGCCCCATTTCAATATTTTCTACTCTTATGATTTATTCTTACGTAAGTTACAGTAAGATATCGGGCTTCCCTTTGGAAAACCTTTGTCTTGTTTATTGTATTCTTAAACCTGATTCAATGTATCCTTAAATCTGAAATATTATTGGAATTTTTTAGATATTTTTAAAATTATTTTTTGATTCTTTTCCTCGTTTTTAGATTCAAGGAAATCCTCCTCTTTCAGAAGATAAGAAAACAGAAAAATTGATGAATGGTAGAAACAAAAACATTTTGTAGATACATCTTCAATTACAAATGTCCAATCTTTCTCTTCAATTCAGACCTACGAGCATCTTTAAACAAAGTTACAGTAACCTCCATATTCTCGGGAACCGGCCTTACTTCTAAACCTCTGTGTGGGTTATATATTGATTCTTCAAATGCTCAGGGCATCTGCTCATTCTAGTCCAAACCACACAAAGCTTGTAGTATGGCCGGCTCCTGAGAAACGGTCCGTCCCAGTCTCTTGACAACTCAGGGTGCCAATCCTTTATTGTAGCGTTGCGCCTTCGTTTGTTTACTCATTACTGTAACTTTGTTTAAAGATGCTCGTAGGTGTGTATATGAAGATAAAGACTGGACATTTGTAATTGAAGACATTTTGTAGAATTTAAGTAATGTAAGTAGAAGATAGAGTGAAGAAGTTAAGTTTAAAACACACTTTGACGATACAAGAGAGATTGATATACAACTTAATCAATGCTAATTCCATTATTCTGGATATATATTATGAATTTTAACTTATGAAAACTATAATGAAAAAAGAATCTTTCGATAAGTCTAATTAAACATCTCCAACTTCTAGGATGTTTTAGTAATCACTTCAGGTGCTGATTCCATGCTTTAAAATGAAGTATGGTCGTGTTTAAAGTATTTTGGACTCTGCATGACTTTACTCTTGCAATTCCAGAAACACTAAAGAAACAATTTCAATAATTCTTAGATTCACTAATAATTTAACAATTATCTCCTACTGCCGCTAAAGATATCTTGGAATAATTAACGTTTCATCATTTCATTCTCTGTAATGATTTCTTTGTTTCAGAAGATCATAAGCCGCAAAAGGAAATAGATGCCATGATTTTCGATAATAAATTCTTCGATTAATAAATGGAAAATGGGTTTTTTTATTTTGAAAATAACAAATAAACATCAGTAATAACCGATTCATTATTATATGATAACAATCGAATTTGTGTTCTCTAATCCACAACATTTAATTCCGAGAAGGTAATTCAAAATAATGCTCTGTATTAACGTACATGGAAATATTGAACATAAAATATAACGACAACAACTTTAAATGGTTACATGTTTCGGGCATTCTTTCCTCCGCACATCATCGGACCTGGATACAAAATAACTCAACACCTCATCTCCAAAGAGATCACAGCAGCCCACAAATCCTTAAACAGACAGCGCAAACATAGTAAAACCAAACAAAACCAAAAAAAACAGAGGTAGACATTCTCAAAACCTAAATATATATGCATATAATAAATAAAAATGAAAAATATATAAAACTAAAATTAATTAGCAAATTTTCAAAAAGTTAAAAATTACAAAATGTAAAAAATAATATAGATGCCTATATAAAGCTGGACAGTGATATGGAATTTGAAAAAAGCCAATACAAAAAAAACTATATCACTGTTTCTTTGAAGATACGGTCAATTTATTCTCACGTCATCAGTGGCATAAGTGGAAATTAATATAACTAAAATTTAGAAATAATTTAGAAAACAAAAACGCAATATTCTGTGATTTTGCTCTTTTTTATTCAGTTATGATATTAGTAATATTATTGTTAGTTTTTAGCTTTTAAATATTTAAATTTATTTACAAAAAAAAAAAAAAAACAAGAAAAAACATACAAACAAATAAATAATAATAACAGATGACAGTTATCAAATCAAACTCAAAAATTCCTAAAATTTAAGGATTTAATTATGAGTTGTGATGAGATAACTCAAAAATTACTAATTAACAAATCCTATTTAGAAAAATTTTTTATGATTAAATAAAATTATAATAAATAAAAATATCTTTATTTTTATTTTTTTTTATAAATTTAAAATTTAAATTTATTTTGAAACTGTAAAATATATTTATTTATAATTTTAATTGGAAAATTATTATTTAGAAATTCTCTAAGGTACTTTAAATTATGTAAAAAATCTTCAAATTTAGAACTAATTTCAAGATATCATTCAAGTTCTTCTACAAAAATATTTTTATTTTTAAAATAAATTTAAACTGACATTGCTGGAGAATTTATGAAAACTATTAATTTTAAAATTAAATAAAAATGTCTTATAAACAATTTAATGTATGGAATTTGATGATCAAAATATATTCGTAAATCTAAAAAATAAAAAAAAAAATCAATTTATTCCGTTTTAAATGTTTAGGTATGTAGATGATTTAATTATTGATTGGACAATTGAGTATATAGAGGAAAAATTTTTTAAAAATATTAGAAATTTACAAAAAAGCTAATGATAATTCTAAATTTGTTGATTTTTTAGATTTAGATTTTTTAAATATTTAAATATTACTAACTTGTCTATCGTGAATTACGGAAATTGTAATTGGAATACGAGGTAACTATTTTGTATTGTTCGGAAGAATACAATACATCATTTCAGAAACCATTTACAGGAAATTTATAGGATATGGAGAAGATAGACAAAGAGAAACAATAAATGACTAGATCTTTAAGTGATGTAGGAGTTAAACATTATCTATAATAAATCATTATTTAGTTTTGTGTTCTGTTCTATTTTCCACTAATGTCTCTAACAAACCAAATTTTAACGCCTTCCTGTTTTATTGTTATAGAAAAATTATTAAATGAAAGGATTACCAATTGCCTTCAAAGCTGAATATCTCTAGATTATCAAAGCTTAAAAATATCAGAAAGATTCTTCAAATTAAAGTATTAATAATAAATCAAGGAAAAATAATGAAAGGAATATAAAAATACAGAAATAATAATAATATATATATATATATAAATCAATTCATTACTATACAATATGCTAATATCACTTGCCTTTTTCGCATTATTACAGATGTAAAGAAGAATTTAGAAGAGAAGCTGAACTCGGTGGAAATGGGAAAAATTCCGTGGTTCAATAGACCACTGACAGTAGAACAACACTTCATTGGACTGAGTCTCATAAAAGAAGATGACTCTAACAGAGAAACAAAAGTGACAGAGATTAATATGGATGATCTTCTAGGAATACTGAATGATGATAAAAAATTCACGTTGATTGAAGGAAAGCCTGGATTTGGTAAAACAACATTATCTTATAAAATAGCGCAGTTATGGGTTGATGGAAAGCTGCCTTCTTTCATATTTGTTTTTACAGTTGAATTAAGAAAACAGTTAACGTTTAGTTCAGTTCAAGGGTTTGTCTCAGATTACAATTGTACTCACCTTAGTGGTAAAGAAATTCACACAGAGGACATTTTAAAAGCTATGGAACATTTAAAAGTTCTATTTATTATGGATGGAGTTGACGAAATACTTTATTCACAGAAAGCAAATATCACTAAATTCATTCAAGAAATTAAAGGGAAAAAGAATTATCAAGTTGTCTTAACCTCTAGACCAACAGGGATATTACAAGAATTGAACCTGAATTTTTCAGAGAAAATAATTCTCAGGGGTTTTTCTAATGAGGGTAAAAAGGCTTTCGTGACTCAGTACTTTGGAGGGAATTCAGAATCACAAAAAACAGCTGTCATTTTAGAAAAAATAGAAAACAAAGTATCAGATCTGAGTGAATGCCCAATGATGTTGCTGTTATTTTGTTTTCTGTTAGAAAATCAGCCACAGGATTATCAACTTCCTGTCACTTTTACAGATATATTAAAAGAAACTATCAACTTTATTCTAAGTAGATATGTACTGAAAGATGCAAAAGAAAAAGTAACAGCGAAACTAGATTTTTTTGAAGAGGTATCTAGTGATGAAACAAAACAGATAAAGAAGGAATTATATTCAGTCGGTGAAAAATTATTCAATGAAATAATGGAGAACAAAATAATTTTCACTGCAGTGAAAATTCAAGGAAATACACTTGTTGAAGCTGGATTTTTCATAAGATTACCTGGTGATGAGTATTTTCTAGAACCCTTTCATAAATTATTTAGTGAGTTTTTGTGTGGATTTTTTTTATTTAAGTTATTTCTGATGAATAGAGAAAATTTCCATCAATTATTTAAAAAAATTTTATATGAAGTAGAAAAAGAAGATTCACTGATAATTCCTTTCCTGTGTGGTTTATTAAAAGAAAAATCAGCAGAAATTCTTAAATTAATACCTGAGTGGTTCTTTTATGGCAATTGGAGTAATTACTTAATTCTGTGTCATGAATGTAGTCCCTTCTTAGTTGACAGAAATGATTTGTTAAAACTAAACCCGCCAAACTTACATTTGGATGTAACCATTGTTAATCAGGATGTAATTGTGTTAGAAAAAGAATTCAGACAAATTTTAAAAAAAAATTTCTTTATTAACAAACTCAAATGGAGTAGCTTGAATATCAATGTACTTCATTCGTTTTCTGCCAAACACTTTGGTCTGAGTTATTTCCAACAACATTCCTGTAATGTAGTGAGAATCTATTTTCCTTGCCAATTTGTTAAATGTAGAAAAAGCGAATGTTCTCAAAAGCCTTTCAGCCAATCAGAGATGAGGATTTTAATGCATGAAATTTTAAAGCTGAAACCAAATTCAGTTCATATTTATTTCCCTCACTGTGAACAATCCATGTATGCAATGTTAGAAATAATTTCAAAAGCAAATTGCTGTTTGGATGAGTTGCGTTTATACAGTTTCAGTTTGAGACAAACAGATGTAGAAAATGTATCAGAAATTGTTTTAAAACAAAAATTAAAGATATTGGATTTATCAAATGAAATGAGTGATTTGGTTTTAGAAGATAAAATTAAAACAACTCTCAAAATGCATCAACTCATTAAGACAATAGAAAACGTTTATTGTCAACTGCAGAAATTAAATTTAGTTGATGTTTACTTTGTTAAAGATGAGTTCAATTCACTTATGGATGCAATATCCAGATCAAAGACCCTGATAGGACTTCAGGTTATTTTCTCTTCTCCATTTGGAATTATCGTTGATTTGAGTAAATTATGTAACAGTGGAAAACAATGGAAATATATAGAACTTCGAAACGTAGAAGTGATTATTTCTTCTGATTCATCTCTTTCCATTGATTCCTTACATTTAGAAAAATGTATTTTAGAGGAAGAGAGTTCAATGGAACTTTTTGGTTTGTGTGAAATGAAAGCTTTATGGTGTGACTGTCACTTGATAAATGCATTTTGTCGTAGGAGAACATTAAC
>JAFIDM010131709.1:0-25093 GCA_023159025.1 Thereuonema tuberculata
CTATATGGGCCCGAGGACACTGTCCATACAGGCCATTATCACTACTTACAGATCATTTCTGAATTGTTTCAATTTCACTTCATGCACCACTAAAGCGCTTCCTTTGATAATATTAATTTAATGTAATAATTCCTATTGCAATGCTAATAAAACTTGAATTTATTCACTACAGACTAACAGAATCACCTATAAAAATTAAACCTGAGTTTTTAATTTTCGATAAGTTTTTTTTTTAATTCATTGTTAAGTAAGTTTTTATTCGTATGCTGTGATTTATAGATAGCATTTATAACTAGGTCGTTCAGAGTTGGAGTGTTAGATTTTATTATGCAGATCATACTTTCATGTGTTATTGAATTAGAATTTAAAGTTGTTACTGAGTATTTATTTTTATAGTAAATAAGAACACCACCACCTCTAAAACTTGTTCTTAATTTGAAAACTTTATTGAAACCAGGTAAATTAAAGAGAGAAATTGCATCTTCTTTAATATTGACTTCTACAAGTATTGTAAGATATAAGTATTCAATGTTAGTATCAATGTTTGTAGTTAGGTAAAGAAAGTTTGATCTGAGACTTCTGATATTTAAATAAAATATGTTGATTGATTTTTTTTAAAAAATCCTTGCATTTATATTGTCTATTATACTTAGTTGACCTAGTTCAATTTGAGTAGAATTTTCATTCTTTAGTGTTTCAGACATAAGACTTTTTGTAATTATGTGTAAGAGAGGTGGTAATTTTTTTTAATAATAAACATAGACACTTGAGTATATTTCAATAATTTTATTGAAATATAAAATAGTAGAAATTTGATTCTAAAATAAAGTAAATGTCCTTGTATTGAAACAAGAGTAATGAATAATTGATGAATCAATAAAGTTCTACAAGTCTATAATTTCAAAGTTCTCTACGAACGAAAACTTTCTTCAATAATTGGCTCTTTCCTTAGCACCTTATGATATCGAATTATCGTCCCGATAATTCGCACAGTAAATAATAATAACTTTGTTAATTCGACAAATGTAATTCTTAACTTGAATAATAATAATAATAATAAATTGAAGCACTAATAGTTACTCTTTCCTAGTAGTGGTATAATAACGAAGCACTGGTGTCACTAAATATTTCTTTTATTTTATAATATAAATTTCTCTTCAATATACATTAAATGCACTATCTTCGATATGCAAAATCTTCAACTGAATATCTTGCACTAATGAACCTGTCCATCAAATTAATTGAATCTCTACTCTGTTTCCTCGATTCGCTCTTCGCACTAATAGTAAAGTAAATTCTACTCACATTGTGAAGTTCACACTAGATTCTCGGTGATAGCGGTCCTGTTGCACTTTTCTGTATTTTGGAATTCATATCCGTCCATTCAAATTGCGCTCCATTCGTTCGGACTTTTCCATTCGATGTCTCTCTCCCATGATGCGTTAGGCTTCCTTGGGCTGGCTAATGACGTTGGTTGAACCGTTCCACTGTGTCATGTGGTGGTGTTCTCGAAGGGGAACAATAATTGTCATGACTCACTTCAATTTTACTTTTACACGCACTGCGCAGAGCAAGGCTGCGCCTTCTCTTTTATAGCATTAATAGGTGAAGTCATAATTATTCATAATTATTTAATTCATTCACTTTCAAATAATATTAGATTATATTCAAGCATATTTCAATAATAATTCAGATAATAATATTTAGTTAAGTTCTACAATAACAATTAAATATATATATTTAATTTACATATTTTGCAGAATGTCTTATCTTATGACTCTTTATATGCAAATAAATTTTCATAAAAATCTGTGATGGTGTGGTGAACTCATCGGGTGATTTGATGTGGAATGACCCAAGAGGGCTTTTAATATTTAAAACTCCTCTAATTTTTTCTATCAATGTTGTTAGGTTTTCATTATCATTTTCATCTACACCCACCATTTCCAGGTTATTTTTCCTTTGTTGGAATTTAGTTTGTCGATGTTTTCTTATAATTTTAGTATTTTCTCTTTATAATAATTATTTTCATTTATTACTTTGTTCATATTTTCTGTGATTTTCTTTTGGTTGTCCTGATATTTCTGCATTTTACTTAGAATTTCTTCATATTGTTCACTCACAAAGTGAATAGATTTTCTTATTTCAGAAAGTTCCTTCAAAATGGTTTGACCCAATTCATTTCCAATGTTCTCGTTGGTCACAACGAGTGTAGTTTTCTCGGGGGAAGGGTACATCAAACTTTCATCTTGAAGTGATGTCTGGGTATTGTCTTTGTTTTCATGTTTATCAGATATGATTTTCTTATTTCGAGTTGTAATTCTTTTACTTTTGTCACATTTCCAGGGTTTTTTTCTAGATAGTGTTGAAATTTCAGCTAAGTCTCTCTCCCTCACGCAACCCTTATGCTGTTCGGCTCGGCACGACGCACATCTTAACTCCTCCGATTTATGCATTCTATGCATTTAATTTTTAGTTTAATGAACTCACTCATGATTCTGTGCTTTTAGGAACTACTTCTATTACTTTCTAGAGAAAATGTTGTACTTAATTTCTCTAATTGATGACTTGAAGTAACAGCGAATGTCTGCACGTCTTCCTGTGTTGACGCATGCGCTCTGATGTTACGTTTTAAGTAGTTTCACAGGGAGACGAGGAAACAAGTCATCCTTATAACCTGGTTTCACGGAACGACTTAAAACGCGATTTCTCGCCCTTTCTCGTTTCTGAGAACCACGTGACCAGCCAGACCGTAAGTTGGTCGCGCTGTCCGAGTTTTGACAAGTGGGTATTCCGAATAAAGTCGTTTCCAACATGGCTGCCAACGTGTTCACCAAGCCGCAACGAAAGCAGCACACAGAGTGGACAGAAGGAGAGACGATTATTATAATTGAAATGTGGCGGGAGAATATCGATGATTTCCAAAGAAAGAAAAGAAATCGTCGGATTTACGAAAAGATGAAGTTGGAATTGTAGGAAGGCTACAAAATTGAGTAAACCTCGGAAGAAATTCAGAACAAAATAGACAATTTGACAAATAAATTCAGGTACGTGAAATTTCTGTTCATAAATACAGTTTGTTATTTAATGAAAATATGTTGTAAATAAATGCAGTAAATAAGAATGTATTTAATTTCACAGACGAGTAAGAAAAGAAAGAACTACAGGAAGCAGTCCTTCACGGTGGAAGTACTATTACTTAGTGAATTCCATACTTGGAAATTTCCCGTCTGAAGACAACACTTTGTTACATGAAAGTGTAACAGTTGCAGAACAGGTAAATTCCAGATGATTTGTTTTTAATCAAATTCATTTACATATTAAAATTCCTGAATCAGCATGACTGCCGAATACATAGGCCCACGTGGTTATAGGATGTGTCGTAAAGAAAGAAAAGCAAGGAAAAGTAGTAAAGATAAAGAATTACATGTGAATTGTAGACAAAGTAATCAAGTGTGAATTTTTTGTAAATGTTCGTAAGTTATAACGTGAAAATATAGTTGTAGTAGAAACGAATTGTTTCTGTGAATCACACGTGGGTGTTTTGTATAAGTGTCAAAATGTTGAATTCTATGGCAGACCATTGTATGTTAACTCGAATCCCCCCATTTCCGTTTGTTTTGCTCATGTATTTATTGAGAATGAAATATGACCAACCTATAGAACAATAAATAATCTTAGGATTAGCTGATTATTAGTAGAGTAGTGTATTTTATTAGTTTGAAAAGTAAGCAATGAATGAATGCATTTGAAAAAAAAATATTTATTTATTTATGAATGAATGAAAGATGAAAAGGGATTTATATTACTAACTTAACAGTTAAATGCATGCACGTCCATAGGAAAAAGGGTATGACAAAACCGTAGAGGAAAATAAGAACTAAGGGAAATAGAAAAAAAAAAATAAGAACTTGTGTTTCTGAAATATGTAGGTATATGGCGAATTCTTTCATATCTGAATAGTAACTGTAAAATATTACTACAAAAGGTATGAATAAGTGTAGTGTGAGCTAACGAAATATATAATGTACATAAATTGCAATAGTGGAAATAAACCAGTGAATAAGAATTTTAGCACCCCTACAGGAAGCAAAGTAATAAGGAACAATACATTTTTGGCATAATATAAGCAATTGTGGTATGTGACTTTGGATTGTAAAAGAAGTGGCAAAAAAAAAAGGTTGAAAAAAATATAATGTTATCCGTAGACACTTCGGTAAGTAATCATTTTGACGAAATATAGCAAATCTGAATTACCAACACTATTTGAGGTAGATTTTTTACAAATTGTAGTAGAAAATGTGTTACAAATGTGATGCATAAAGTGATTATCATGCATAGCCTCATCTGTACACAAATACTTGTATCTTTTAACATAGCATGCGGTCCTGAGACTTACTTTATAATTGTGTTTATGTTTATGTTATAGAAAGCCACTGCAGTAGTTTACGATACTTTCAACGAAAGCATGGAGGATACTGTTGAAAACAGTATCCCATCTACTTCATCGAGTGAACCACCACCATTATTTCCAGAATCCCAGCCACAACAGGGACAGCCGGATAGACCACCGCAGGCCAAGAAAAGAAAAATAGATGTCTTATCTCTAACACAGGTTATTTTTAAGAAACAAGAAACAGCGATGCAGGAATCTGCAATTGTGGAAGAAGGACTGGTGACATTGGCCGAAAGGCAAACAGACCTCCAAGACGAAAGTCTGCGTGTTCAACAACAAATGTTGACGTTGTTTGGGGCATTTTTAGAGAAAATTGAGTAATTAAGTTTTGTGAATACTCCAACCATCGAATAACAACAGGTAATAAAGGATATGACACACATAAATGTATATATAAAACAAAATAAAGGAACAACATTATAGTTCCATTGTGGACAGTTGCTGCATGCGTCTTTATGGCATGGCATGACATGAAGATGTAATGTGGACTTGACATGAAGATGTAATGTGGACTATGTCATGGCAGAAAGCCGCCTGAAAAAATTGTCCAACATGTAACTGTACCCTTTGTAATTAAGTTACGTAATTAGGTAACGCTACAGAGTTAAAAACAAATAATAAAACTTTAAGGGAATATAAATATAAAACCCCTAAGAAAAACATTAAAAATCTAAAATCAGACAACCAAAAATCTAGGGAGGACAATATTTCAGCACCTATTACAATAGTTGCTAAATAACAATAGAATTTTAGAGAAGAAAAATCCAAACTATAGCATTCAAAATTTTAACACACCTAATATAAACAAAAAACAAAATACACATGACAATAAGACAGAAAAGATAAGAAATAGCAAAAATTCAAGCATAAAAATAGCATTTATAAATGCAAGGGGAATTAGATGTATTAATGAGAGATCAAAACAAAAATTCATTGTGTTAGTGGAATTGTGCAAACAACTAGATATAAGTATTTTGAGCTTAGCAGAGATATTTTTAAGAAATGAGGAAACTCCAAAAGATTTAGCAGGAAAAGATTATAATTGGATAGGGATTAACAGAAAAGACGAAGATAAGAAAGGAGGAGGGGTGGGATTCCTAGTATCAAACAAATTAAACACAGAAATAATCCCCAGATTAACAGAAGATAAGGAAACTAATGCTGAGTCCTTCTTCTAAAGAGCTAAAGCTAAGAATGTTAATATGATACTGGGAGTAGCCTATCTGTCAGTACAAGAGGCTCCAAACGGAAACTGGAACACAAAAATTATGAATGAGATCACAACAATAACAGAAAAATATCAAAACGAAAAATTACTAATAACAGGAGATTTTTAAGGCCATTTTGACGAACTCAGAGAACCACTTGATAGAAACGCTCTCAGAATTAATTGATAAACAAAATCTTGAAATAATGAATTGGGAAAATATAACTAAGGGCAAAAATACTTCGGAGAAAGGGGAATCAAAATCGATGATAGACTACGTAATAAGTAATGAGAATCTGAGTGAACAAATATATAGTACAGAGATTGATGAAGAAAACGCATATGACATTGACAGTGATCATAAATTAATAACAATTAGATTAAAAAAAGAGACAAATAAAAAATAAAACATTAATCAAATGAAGAAAAACAAACAGAATAAATTGAATATAACGGAAAAAACAGATTGGGAAAAATTCAAAACACATCTAACGAATCATATAAAACAGAAAGAATTAATGCTAGAGATAGTCGCAAATCAACCAGAAACATTAAACAAATTATTATCGGAAACAATCATTGAAACAGCCAAAAACCAAATAGAATTTAAAAATATTAGCAGAAATTAAGTAATCGCCTGGTGAAATAAAGACATTAAATTGGCAATAAAAAACAGAAAAGAAGCAAATAGACCATAGAGAAGTTCCAGAAAAAAAGGGGAAACAACTGAAAAACAAAACATTTTGAGACAAGATTACCTCAAAAGAAACAAGACGCACACAATCTCGTGAATGAATTAATAAAAAAATATAATGAAAACTTAAAAAAACACAATTAAAAACTGAGGTAAAGATGCATCGAAAGTTCTCTGGAAATATGTAAAAAATATGAGTAGGGAAATTGAGGTAATACCAGAAGGACTAGTAAATGACAAAAACATAATGATAGAAGACACTGTATATATAAATAATCTAATGACATCATTCCTGGAAGAGGCTAATAAGTCAAAACAAAATGTAACTTCAAAAATAAAAAATGATCAAAAAATTAAAAAAGGTAAAATAACCTTTAAATAAATTAAAAAGGTAAATAAGTATAAAAGAGTTAGAACAAAACATAAAAGATTTAAAAAATAATAAAGCAATTGGGCTAGACCTAATAGCTAATGAATTCATTAAATATGGAGGAGAAAAACTAAAGAATTGGATTAAAATATTAAGGTAAAGGCACCAGCTGTGGATCGGCCTAAGCATAAACTTGGTTTCCACCACGAGAAATAGCTAAATAATTTTCAGTTTTGCATTTATTCCTTTATTAAGCTCTTATATTTGACATTCTATTAGCTCAGTTCGATAAAAAAATATTTACTGCATTTTCACAGTCTTTTTTTGTATTGTGATTTTGACCCACAATTGGACCCCAGGAACCAATTGTGGATCCCCTCTCAAAACCTAATGTTTTTGCTATTACTTGACAGTACATGAACTAATAACAATGTAAATAGCCGGCGCTTGAATTTAATGTTGGATGAAGAGCGGTTATTCCAACCGATCCACAATTGGTATCCGGAACCAAATACGGATCAGGATTACAGGTCGGGAAAAAAACTGCAAAGTAACATTTGAAAGTTAAACAAAATATTCTCTTTATTATTTTAGGTTCATTATTGATCCTTGGACGTGAAACAAACACATTTTTTTCGGATCTTGCAGCATTTGTAAGGCCCTGGCATGTCTGGTGGTATCATAATTTGCATTTCAGTTTGCAACCCTGTATCCAAGATTCCCCGTTACAGTCATTCTTATAACTACCACCACAATGTCCACAGACATTGTCACCTTCCTCTGTGGCATCATTGGCAGCATCCTCATCTTCATCGTTTTCTGCAGACGTACTTGGTCTGGGATCGTCAACAATTTGTTCATCAATTGTTGACTTAGCTCTTTTCCTCTTTTTCTTCGTCGGTTTTTTTTTCCTTCTCGTCTAATTTCTTGAGGAATTCCTCAGAAGTTACGCACCTTGAAGAGGTGATGAAACGTAAAGTTGCATTTCTTGTATCTTCGACAGGATTCAGTAATTCCCTTATAGTTGCAACCACTATTGACTCCGATAATACACTGGCTCCATCTAACGTTGTCTCAGGAGTTAAATCTCTGAAGAAATTGGCGCTGCGGATTGCATCGGAGTGTAGTGGCCAGATTCCACTTCTATGGTATTATGGCCGCTGATTCAGATACAACACACACGATGTTGCAGATTTTCCCGAAAACCTGGCCAGAGGAGCAAACACTATGTTTTATTTTTTCCCGGTTATATTAAACATTGTACTATCATACAAACATTAATTATAACGTATATCCATTGTAGAATAACTACAAATAATTTTCAGGCTACCTTACCTTACTTTTCTCTTGAAATTCTTACAAATTAGTTAACAAATTCAATTGATGGCTCCACTTGAAACTCCAAACAAACTGTAATACCAAAACGAGGCTCAAGTAGGGATAGGGTTTCTATATATCTGCGCCGTCTGTTGATAAGCATGTAAATTAAGACGGTAAACTATTTGATCCGCAATTGGTTCCTGATCCACAACTGGTTCCTTTACCTTATATAACAAAATAATAGAAACAGAAATCATTCCACAGGAATGGAAACAAAGCAAAGTAAAATTAATCCATAAAGGACAAAAAAAGGAACTGGAAAAATTGGAAAACTATAGACCTATAACGATCATGAGTAATCTCTGTAAACTGTTCACCAAAGTACTAACCAACAGATTGGATACAATAATGGAAAACAACAACATATTGGGAGAATTACAGAATGGATTCAGAAAAGATAGAAGAGCTTCAGACAATTTATTTGTATTCACTGAAACCATAGATAAATATAAAAATTCAAAAAAAAAAAAGCTTTATATTGCCTTTTTGGATATCAAAAAAGCTTATGATACGGTAAGTAGAGAAGGGCTCTGGAACATATTACAAAAGAAAAATCTTGATGGCAAATTTATCAGGTTGATTCAAAATATTTATAAAGATAGCAAGTTGAAATACAAACTCCATAATTGGGAATCAAATTGGATGCAATCGGAAATAGGTATGAAACAAGGGTGTACTTTGTTACCAAAACTATTCAACATAATAATGAGTGAATTAACGTTTAGACTCGAAAAGAGCAACTTGGGTATCCCAGTTGGGAATGAAACCCTGCCAGCCTTATTGTTTGCGGATGACATTGTTCTATTCTCAGATAATAAAAAGGATTTACAGAGCCTCCTAAATACGGCAGGAAGCTTCGCAAAAGATTTTCAAATGGAATTCAATTGCAACAAAAGCGAAGTAATAAATTTTAATGTAGTTGAGAAAAACTACTGGCAAATTAATAATCGGGAAATTAAAGAAACCGATGAATATCAATACCTAGGAATATTAATAACAAATGAGGGAAAAATCTTTAAAAAGCATACAAACAAAACACTAGCTAAAGCAAATAAACTAAGTGGATGGATAGTGAGCATATGTAATAAAAGCTACAATAAAGTAGAACTAGATAGAATATTATGGAAATCATTGGCTGTGTCTGTTCTAACATATGGTAACGAAACTATAATTAATATAGAAACCGAACTTCAAAAATTGACTAATATCCAAAACACATTTGGAAGAAAACTAATAGGAGGGAACAATTTGACACCTACTATAGCAGTTCAAAGTAAAATGGGGTGGTCATCGTTCTTTAGCAGAGAAGCTTCAAGCAAATTAAAATATCTGGGGAGGTTGACTTTCTTGAATAAAAATAGATGGTCTAGAAAGGTGTTTGAAAATACAACAGAAAAAAGCAAATGTGTAGATAAATTAGAATATTTAGCAGAATATTACGAAACAGAAGAAATTGAAATAAACATTGAATCGGAAAAAATGGCACCATCTTATTAATAAATGCGTAAAAAGTACAGAATTAGAACTATTCGTTGATTCTACTAATAAATACAAAACTTTACCATTAGGCTTTAAAAATAAAAGGGCTCCCCTATATCAGGATAAGTATGATAATTCCTATGGAAGTTCTTTACTGTTCCAGTGTAGAACGGGATCATTGGCGCTAAATTTAAAGAACAGAAAAATGGTCAGAAAAGGGGCCAATATGTTTAAATTGCGATAAAAATGAAGAGGAATCTCTAAAACATTTCATCTTAAGATGTCCATGCTTCGGAATAGAGAGAACCGAACTCTTAAAATATATTAACATAAACCCAAATAACTGGGAAGAGGATGAATTACTGGATCACATATTAGGATTCAAGGGAAAATTGTATCTGAATAAAATTAAAAACTTCTTAAAACTTGTTTGGATTAAGAGAGAAACTCTAATAAATCCTTAGGGTGTCCTGTCTGAACAGGAAGTGCGTTTTAAAGCATATTACTATAAACATACATACATACATACTTAGATCTGAGCAAGTTACAAATGCCTACAAATGTTCAACTAAGAAGATGAAGTTAAATATTCCAGCAATTTACTGTCCCCCGCGATATAAATTACAGAAAAGTGTATATTTGGCATTATTTAAGATGCTCAATAATAACTTCACTATCGATAGTGATTTCAATGCAAAACATACGCATTGGGGATCAAGATTAATCACTCCAAAGGGAAAAATACTCTACGATGCGGGTAAAGAAGCAAACTGTCACTTCTATTCGTGAGGGAAGCCGACTTACTGGCTAACTGACTTACAAAAAGTGCCTGATATTATAGACTTCTTTGTGATTAAAGATATTTCTAATAACTACTTAAAAGTGGATGAATGTAATTTTCTATCTTCAGAACATACGCCGGTTATACTAAATATAAGTGAAAAGCTGATGCAAAAGAAATTACCTCTTAGATTAACCAGTCATAAAACAAATTGGGAAGGATTTAGATTTGATCTTGAAAGACAAATTCAATTGAAAGTACCACTTAAAACAATCGAACAACTAGAAAATGAAGTGGAATAAAATAAAGACTACTCACTGTGGAAGGCTATAAAAGAACTAAAAAGACCAATATCGCAGGTATCACCCATTCGAAAACATGATAATGATTGGATGAGAAGTGACAAAGAAAAAGCTGAGATATTTGTAGATTACTTACAGGATAACTTTAAACCATTTACTGGACAAGCTATTATGGAGAATAAGATACATTTACATAAGATTAACAGCGTAGAAATTAGACAATTCACAATAAAAGAACTTAGACAAGTGATTAAGGATGATTTAAATGCTAAGAAAGCTCCAGGATATGATTTGATAACAGGACAGATCTTAACGGAATTACCACATAAAGCCGTGATGAAGCTCCTACATCTTATTAATGCTGCCCTTAGATTAAAATATATACGACAACTGTGGAAAGTGGCAGAAATTATAATGATTATAAAGCAGAAAAAGACCCAAATGATAGAAATCATATCTGCCTATATCGAGGGCTCTATGACATAAAGGCCTAAGTGACATTTTTGTAAAAATTGAGTTACATGTCTTAAGTGAAATCCGAGAACCATATCTTTCATATGAAAAAGAGACCTAACTGAAAATTTCATTGCAACTGGTAGAATTCTGCTTCCATAAAAAGCTACTTCCATAGAACTGCAAGGCAATACAAACATAAAACCCTTAATAACTCGGAATGGAGATTTTGTCACTTAGGCCTTTATGTCATAGAGCCTTCGATATCATTGTTACAAACAATATCAAAAGTACCGGTATTTGAAAAATTATTGCTAAAACGCCTGAATCTGATTATACAAGAAAAGGAATTAATTCCAAATCATCAGCTTGGATTTCGTAATACAAAATTCATCAGCAGAACAGATTCGAAGAATAATTGATGTAATAGAGGAGACTCTGGAAAAAAAGAAAGTATGTTCGAGTATTTTCTTAGATGTTTCTCAAGCCTTCGATAAAATTTGGCACCATGGATTGATTTATAAGCTAGAGTGTCATTTTCCTGGACAATTGTGTGAAATTTTGAAATCATATTTGTCAGAAAGGATCTTTCGTATTAAACATGGAAGTGAATATTCAGATTTTAAAGAAATTACTGCAGGAGTACCACAAGGAAGTGTCCTTGGACCGACACTATACTTATTATATACCAGAGACATCCCACAAGATAAAACAATAAACAACAATTTTAACGTGCGGACAAATGGATAATACAATAAAATAAAAAGCACACACGCACATAACTAATGAAAAAGCAATAACTGATCTGTTTTTGATATTATTGATACCAAGAATCCAGAACAGCTGTTTAATACCAAAAACAGATCAGTGATTTCTTTTTCATTAGTTATGTGCGTGTGTGCTTTTTATTTTATTAAAGATAAAACAATAACAATGGTTACCTTTGCAGTGCAGTACACCGCTATTTTAGCAGTGGGTAATACGATAGAGAAATCAACAAGAAAGCAACAACATTGCATAAATAGAGTTAGTACTTGGATAAAAAAGTGGAGAATACAACTTAACGGATCCAAATCGATACATGTTAACTTTACAAATAAAAAAATTGTAGGTTTGTGAAAATATAAATCTTAGTGCAAATAGCAATTGAAGGTAAATAATATTAGAGATTGTTTCACAACAATGATATGTGTTGAGAAGTTAAACAATAGTGTAATAATGATATGACATACCAGATTGTTTGTAACGTGGAACGTGCTACTGCATTATTAGGATTAGTGTAATTAAAAGGTTTGATATTTTTGCACGCAGTTGACATGATGTGTTAGAACTGCAAAGATATGTGATGAATTGTATTTCATATAAGATGAGTATAATTTCATTCTGTTATCATGGATTTGATAGCAGAGATTCTGTTGTCTAATTATATAATTAATTCTGTGATATATTGATTATTTGTCAACATTTGTAGGCATTTGTAACTTGCTCAGATCTAAGTATGTATGTATGTATATTTATAGGGATATGCTTTAAAACGCACTTCCTGTTCAGACAGGACACCCTAAGGATTTATTAGAGTTTCTCTCTTAATCCAAGCAAGTTTTAAGAAGTTTTTAATTTTATTCAGATCCAATTTTCCTTTGAATCCTAATATGTGATCCAGTAATTCATCCTCTTCCCAGTTATTTGGGTTTATGTTAATATTTTTTAAGAGTTCGGTTCTCTCTATTCCGAAGCATGGACATCTTAAGATGAAATGTTTTAGAGATTCCTCTTCATTTTTATCGCAATTTAAACATATTGGCCCCTTTTCTGACCATTTTTCTGTTCTTTAAATTTAGCGCCAATGATCCCGTTCTACACTGGAACAGTAAAGAACTTCCATAGGAATTATCATAAATATCCTGATATAGGGGAGCCCTTTTATTTTTAAAGCCTAATGGTAAAGTTTTGTATTTATTAGTAGGTGGGAGACGGGCAACGCGATAAAGAGATAGCTTGTGGGTTTCCCCGAGAACTCTGTAAGCGGCTAAATTTGAACTGGTGAAGAGGTCGACGGAAGAGTCCTATTTTAAGACCAACGGCGATACTCTTTTAGCTGCGTCTGTACTCCAGAGGAGCGGCAGCAACAGGCGTCTGTACTTCAAGTTAGAAGCGGCCTTGCTTTGCAGTAGAAGCCTGCTACTCTTCCAGGTCTGAAGCCTTACCATATTGGTTTCCTGAGGAAGCCACAGTCTTTACACGCATTGTACCCAACTAAGGGTTTAAGCGGCTGAGAACTTAAGGCTCTACTATCAATATGGGACGGAACCACCAACCCCGAGAGAAGGGCCCAAGAAAATAGGAGGAGAGAAAGCGGCGAAGGACTGTTCACAAGGGGGAAGAAGAGCACCCGAGATCTATCACAAACATGAAAACATATAGAAGGCACGCCGGAATTCCCTAGGGAATTCCAGGTGGGAAAAAAATGGCAACTCCCTCACGGGCGTGGCTGCCAGGACCACGCCGGAGCCGGGAGAAAGCTCCTTTTGCTCTCGATTTGCATTACAGGGTGAGGAGAGCCCTAAACCTCTTTTCACGGTAAGGATCATCGAAGTCAATCCGCTAACAGAGCGGTTGTTCTAGGGGTAACACACATAGATCTGTCAGAAACGAAGGCACGGGTCGGCCGTTCGTTGGACGTTATTACGAGTTCTGCTATGGATGTATAGTGGGCAGGTCTGCTTAGTTGAGTCTAACATTATCCGAGGGGAGGTTCTTTGAGACAAGCGTTAGCAAAGCGGCTGAACTCGATTGGGACTTCGAGGAGTACTGGCATTTCATACGGCGCGGGATGGCCGTTGGAAAGGAGCGCTCTCTCAAGCTTTGCACGATGTCTCAGGCGGTATTCGCTCTGATAGTCCCATAGGACGTGTGACACAGTCTCCGCCACTTCCGCATCACATCGGTCACACATAGGGCTCTCCCGGAGTCTATGCTTGGCTAGATAGCTGTTAAAGAAGCCGTGACCAGTCATGAATTGGTTTAGGGCGAAGTCCGAGTAGAGCGTATCCGTACTGACTTGCGGTAAGAACATATGCAGAGGCCGGCCTTTATCTGTATTCGATCACCTATTCCGCCATTGGTTCATACACTTTTGGAAGCAGAGATTTCTAGCTCTACTTCTGGGCAATGGCCCATCAAAAGTAACTGCCGGCAGGGCCGTTGCTAGTTTCGCAAGTCTATCTGCTTTCTCCTTGCCTTCGGTTCCAACGTGTGCCCTAGTCCAAAAAAGTTGACAACCGAGGCCAGCCGAGTCCAGCTGTGCCAGACTCTCCGTCACTTTCCATCCCAACAAGGACTTGGGAGCCCCCCTAGCAATGGAGCTAAGGGCTGCTTGACTATCGGATACAACGGCGATATTCCCTGGATTCCCTCGAAGGCACTCGAGGGCCCATTGGAGTGCCGTATATATCGCGCCAAGTTCAGCTTGAAATACGCTCGAGTGGTCCGGAAGCCTGTGTTTGGCCGAATCTAATTGCTCCATATTAGAATAGTAGCAAACGTAGGCGAATCCAGATCTCTCATTGATCTTGGAACCGTCTGTAAAAACTACAGCTCTGTAGGCGCTCAGGTTACCGTGCCAGTCTTCGACTGGACGGCTCTGAATGTGCGCCGGTTGCGTCCAGGTTGGAATTAAATGGCAGCGGTCGTACCTTTCACTTCGCAGTTCCGCGTAGTATTCAGGTGCTGTTCCGGCTATAATGTCTAAAGGGATTTCACCACTCAGTACGGCCAAGGATTCGTTCGCTACAGTGCGGTAGGATCGAGTCATCGCTTTTAGAAATGGTCGGGCCAGGGCCCGAAAATTGTCGGCAACCTTCACGTGATGGGCGGACTTTCCCCAGATCTCGGCTGCGTAGAGTGCTTTCCGACGCACCACCATTTCATAAAACAACTTCCGAGCTTTCGGAATCATCCCTCCGGTCACCGGGGCTATCCCCGGTAGACGCAGAGCGATGGTCGAAAGCTCTGACCAGACTGTCTTATGTGCGACACCCAGTTTAGATTCCGTGAAAAGGTGACACCCAGGTATTTGAGCGTGGTTTTGAACGCAATCTTTTCTCCGCCTATCCTGAAGCAGGGAAGGCAGACTAGGGGTCTACCTGCAACGAGGAGGGCGGCGGATTTTGAGGGAGAGATTGCTAGGTGGTGCCTAGTGGCCCGCTTCTCGATGGGAGCCTGAACTTTCCGCCAGGCCGCCAATAGGTTTTGCCTCGATGTGGCCGTAAGAACGGCTAACAGGTCATCAGCGTAACCGACGAGCCTGTGCGTATACCCTGGTTCCGATCCCTCAGGAATGGCAAGCGCACATTCTGCAAGAACTTCGTCACAAACGATGTTCCAAAGTAGGGGTCCTATGCAGGACCCCTGCAGACAACCTCAGTTTGATTCAGCTCTGGCTTGGCCCAAAATTAGTTTTCTTTCCCGGAGAAAACTCCTCACCAGGGCAGCGAGATTTTTTGAGCAGCCATATGCTCTGAGCCTGCGTTCGACACTGGTATGTATCAGGGACCCGAATGCATTACTAACGTCGAGGGAAACAAGGCAGACGTAGTGACCGGCCGCCTTACCTGTTTCCGTCTGTTCGACCACAAACTTAAGGGCGTTTATAGTCGACCGTTGCTTTCTAAACCCAAATTGGAACTCGGACAAGAATTGCTTGGATTCGAGAAAAAAGGTGAGTCTCTATTCAACTAATCTGTCCAGCACTTTCCCCAGGACGGATAGGAGAGAGATCGGTCGAACAGCACCCTTCTCGCGTTTTGGGACAAGTACAATTCGAGCCTCTTTCCAACACTTGGGAAAAAGGCCTTCTCGAAGGCAACGGTTTAGGAGCGCGAGCCACAGCTCCTCTACGGCTTCAAAGGTATGAGGATCGAGTCCGTACCAGATGCAGCCGACAGGTTCAGCATTCGCACGACGTTACCTAGCTCTGACAGGGAGAATGCCTGGTCGTCCGAGCCAAGCAATGCTTCCGGATAGGGTTCCAGTATTGCATTTCTCTCTTCCGTCGTGAGGTCATCTTTTGGGAAGAGCCTCGCCAGGTGGTTTTCCGCCGAGTCCTGTTCAGTTTTTGTCCACTGACCAGTTGGGAGCAAGACCGGACAGATTGGGGTCCGCTTCTTCAGCTTGCCGCTGAGAATTTGGAAGGGCTTTGAAAAGGAATTCTCGGTAGATGCTTGCTCGCAGAAACTCCTCCAGGAATTCCATTTAGCTCGCTGCATTTCCCGTTTGTAACTCCTCTTAGCCTTGATCCAAGCCTCGCGTAGTGCGTTCGTACGTGGGGGCGTCCCACGTTTTAACCTAGCTTTCGCTCTTCTCATCACCGCTCTATGTCGGGCGAGGGTGGGCGACCACCAATTAGGCAAAGTACTTTTCTGCCTTGGCGGTTTTCCAGCTGGAATCGAAGCTTCACAGGCGTCTGAACAGTATTTACTGAACAGCGCTGCCGCTTCCTCACAGTTTTCGCCCTCGATGGCTTCATGTATGTTTAGCTTGTGGTTAGACAAGTACTCCCGGTATTCGTCCCATCGTGCTTTTCTCAGACAATATCTGGGATGATCTTTGGGTGTGCAAGATAATGTTTCTCCGACCTGCAAGGAGACTAAGGCGTGGTCCGAGCCAGTGTCAACTGGACTGACCATCCAGTCGGTGACGTGCAAGCCACGGACCAGTGATAGGTGGATGTTGTGCCCGGCAGGAGAGGAAACGGGGCCTCTCAGGTCGTTAACCTGCGAAACCCCCGATGTAACGTCAACGAAGAGATCATCCAGTTAAAAGGAAAAGATAGAGCAATGGGGCTACAAAAAAGGCCAGACAATATCAAAGAAGAAACCATTAGAATGGGAACATGGAATGTAAAAACTATGTTGCGGTCCGGGAAGTTGGAAAACCTGAAGAAGGAAATGGAAATGAATAAATTGGATTTGGTCGGCTTAAGTGAAGTTAGATGGGAAGATATAGGAGATTTTGAGAGTGATGGTTACAGAGTCATATACTCTTGTAAAACTCGTGGCTCTAATGGAGTGGCTTTTGTGCTAAATCAAAAAGTGAAAAGTTCGGTCAAAAAAATTGTTTTCAAAAGTGATAGAGTGATAATGATGAAACTCAAAGGTAATAATATAGATTTGATGATTATTCAGGTTTATATGCCCACTAGTCAGTACGATGATGAAGATGTGGAAGAGATATACAACCAAATAGAGGAAGTCATGGAAGAAGGTAAAGCCAAGAAATGTACTATAATAATGGGTGATTGGAACGCGGTAATAGGAGATGAAGAAGTAAATGACATAGTAGGGAAATATGGTCTTGGCAAGAGAAATGAGAGAGGTGAAAGACTACTGGAATTCTGTAAGAGGCATAAATTGATTGTGAGCAACACGTGGTTTAAATTACCTAAAAGAAGATTATATACTTGGAAAATGCCTGGAGACAACGCAAGATATCAGTTGGATTATGTCTTAATACAAAAAAGATTCAGGAACGGTGTAAAAAAAGTGCTAACTTATCCAGGAGCTGACATAGATTCGGACCATAACCTACTTGTGTTAGAGGCAAGAATTAGATTGAAGAAATTATTTAGCGGGAAAAAAAAGAAAAGATGGAATGTAGACATGCTTAAAGGAACAGCCGGAGCTAAATATAGAGAGAAGATGGATATTAAAATTAGAGACTTAGAGGAAACTTTTGAAGAAGTCCTTGACACCGATTTTAAATGGAATAGACTAAAAAAATTGATATATGCAACAGCTAAATATGAAATTGGATTTATTGAAAGCAGCAAGTTAAAAAAGCCATGGATAACAAATGAAATGATAAACAAGATGGAAGAGAGAAGAAAATGGAAGAATATAAACAGTGAAGAAGGAAGAAAGAAATATAGATCGCTAAATAATGAGCTAAGAAGAGAAACGGATAAGGCAAGGGAAATTTGGCTGAGTAATGAATGTAAATCTATTGAGGAGATGGACAGAAAAGGACTCTATGACAAATTGTATAGTTTCAGTAAGGTTCATTAAGCTTCTCCCATGCGTCCATGATATTTGCCCAACTTAACATCGCTGGAACCTAAGTGTTTCCCCAATAAATTACCTGATTAAGTTTCGAATTATTTGAAGATTGAGTCCAAATTTGTTGATTTTAAAATAACCTGATAAATATTGCTATAATATGGGAAACATTGACTGTGTTTGAATGCAAATAAAGAGATTTGAAATAAGCAACTTACATAATTGGCCAAGTTCGTCTGTCTGTCTGTCTGTCTGTCTGTAACTCCATATAATTAAGCTATTAAGATAGATCCAAGGTTCTCAATGGCACCATTGAATCAAGGGTACTCAAATTCGATACAATATTAGTTCATTTTGTCATTCCGTATTGGTTCCATGAAGTTTTACCAGAAGTGCTAACAAAACATATGTTCAAAACGAAATAATTGCCTTACCACAGCACCGATTTTAATAAAATTTGGCTACTTACTCAGTTGTTTTCGCTGATTTCGAAACACAAACCCGTTTTTGCCGTAGAAGCTTCGTTCTCAAGTTATCACAGTATTTAGACTACATTTACTTTATATTTGATAGTTGATAGTAAAATGATTTTTCAGATGTTTTTATGTCTGTCAGCCGACAGGCTTTAATGCTAGTAACGAATGAATAATAACATGAAAATGTTATACTTCTAAATTGAACCATTCGCTTAGAGAGTTTCAAATATTTATCTTTTCGTAGTTTTAAAAAGATACGAGGTGACGAATATTCCTCATTCAAATCACAGCCGAATCTTTTGCATCTTTCATGAGCAGCTTTTGTATGGTTTATAATCAGAAGCTGCTCATCAAATCTTCATTCTTTACTGACTAGAACTTATCATTGCATAGTAATCTGCTAATAATTTTAGAATATTGCGTCTCCTTTAGTCTGGCCCTTACCCATTGATCCTTTCATCTACTGTAGTTTTTGCTATCATTGCACAGGACAAAGGTTCATTAGCGAACTCAAGCTACCTCATCATGTCAAGGTAGAGACACATCGAGGTAGATTTTCATTTCTTATTTTGATTTATTTTTTTCTTCACGTAAAAAAGAATGAACTAAAATAAGAAAGAAAAGTTTCAAAAAGAAAGAAAAAACAAACTTAAAAAAACGAATTTTTCGTTTCAAATTTGGCTTTATTTTTTTCATTCACGGAGAAAGAAATGAACTCAACTAAGAAAGAAAAATTGTAACAAAGAAGAAACAAACTTAACAATATTGCTTACCTTCAAATCTTTATATTTTCTTAGTTTTTAAAACATACGAGATGACGAATATTACCCATTAAAATCACAGCCGAATCTTTTGCATCTTTCATGAGCAGCTTTTGTATGGTTTATAATCAGAAGCTGCTCATCAAATCTTCATTCTTTACTGACTAGAACTTATCATTGCATAGTAATCTGCTCATAATTTTAGAATATTGTGTCTCCTTTAGTCTGGCCCTTACCCATTGATCCTTACGACTACTGTAGTTTTTGCTATCATTGCACAGGACAAAGGTTCATTAGGGCACTCAAGCTACCTCACCATGTCAAGGTAGGGACACCATTGAATCAAGGGTACTCAAATTCGATACAATAATAAATAAATAAATAAATGAATAAATAAAGTTATTGGGGAATAAAAGCAAATATTGGAACTCCTTGGCCGAAATTTTTAACATAGGATATGCTGAATTGTATTCAATTTAAATAAATAGGAGATAGCCATGCAAACAAAAAAAAACCAAATGAAGCCACGGCTTGCACAAAACATTAGAAAACTGATTTATTTGTGATACACGATAACGTGATACACATTTTCGTAACTTGTAGCTTGTTATATTTATTTCTTTTCTTATTAAATCAGTTTTCTAATGTTTTGTGCAAGCGTTCATTTCATCTTTTTTAGTAGAGGTGCACGTTCAACAACAACAGTTAAATACTGTATTTATTTGATCGGAATTGCTCCAGACCTCTTAGTAGGACTCGAAATTTAGAAGTAAGGAAAATTCGTCGATTACCTTCTGAAATTTGAAGGATTGTTCTTTTTTAATGCATATAAGTTACAGCTAATATTTTAAGTTTTATTTCTGTATTGAAAACCTATTTTTTTCTTAATTATCAGAAATTATTAAAAAGAAATAAACTATTAATATTTTCTTCACAAAATCCTTTGAAATACACAGCAGTATTTAGCATAATCAAAAATGTCGAGTAATTTTTATTTCAAAACAAAAAGATTTGATATTTTTCTACATATTTTTTTTAAAAAAACGGAATCTCCAGTCAACAAAAAAAAAACAAAAAAAAAAGGAATTCAATAACCCCCCCAAAAAAATCGGGATTTTTTTAAACGCCGCGGGAAGCGGGACAAATTGTTAAAAAACGGGACTGTCCCGCCAAAATCGGGACCTCTGGTCACACTAGTTTTAGGGATTTTGATTGGTTCAGGAAAGCAGTTACTGTTTTCTTTCCTCGCTGAAGAATGGAGAAATATGGCTGAAGTGACATTTGATTTCTCTTCGGAAACAGCCTCAAAACTTCGATTTGGTAAGTTGACATTCACGAACTTTGTAGGTTTCTTATGAGGGAAGCGTAAGTAAAGCTTTGGAAAGTGATTGCAAAAGTTATTTAATTCTATTTATATCGAATAAATCCCATCAATTATAGCCACTTGTAGAAGAACTTTTAGGGTTGTTTGCTATTTAAGAAGCTTGTTTTCTCGTTCGTTGAATTTAACTACGATAATTAATAAGAATTTATCTAGATCATTCTCCAATTTCACATTACAGATGACCTCTCTTAAATCATCATTACAGATTAATGTTTCTAAATTTTAAGATCTCTATTCCGTAATACTGCATTTTAGTAATGCAAAATGGCGAAATAATGAAACTGTTCGAATTTTCAAAACGAACTATCGTCTAGTTTTTATTTATTGGCATCGTATCATATCAGACGACGGTAAACAGTTTTTAATAGTATCAAGATGGGAAAATAAATATATATACAAGACTCGACTCGTAGTCAACGGTTTTACTCAGCGTAAATATAAAGACTACGATAAGACATATGCTCCCATCCCTAGCATGACAAGCCTAAGATTATTACTTGCAATCACTACCGATGGTGGATGGTTCATCGAGCAATGTGACATCACAGCAGTTTATCTATATGGAAGCTTAGATGAAGAAATATATCTCTTGATGCCCGAAGGAGTCAGTCATGATCATTCTTTAAATGATGGAGTATTACTCAACAAAGTGTTATATGACCTAAAACAAGCAGGAAGGCAATGGTACTTGGAGATTAAATCAAAATTAAGTAAGATAGGATTTAAACATTTAGAAGCAGATCCCTGCATCTACATAAATTCAGATAAAACTAGAAAAGTAATCATATTAGTATACATTGATGATTTCCTTATTATGAGTCAAAACAAAAGTGAAATTGATTCAACCATAGCTAAACTAGAAGAAATATATAAGATAAAGAAACTAGGTTAGATAAAAGAATTTTTAGGCATGTATATAGCCTATGATCGTATAAATAGGAAAATGGAGATTTCCCAACAGAATTGTATTGAAAAAATTATTAGAAGTAACTAAAATGAAAGATTGCAGAAGCAGCAGCATTCCTATGGAAGTGTCGATTAACAAACTTCAAGAAAATGATAAAAGTTTGAACTCTAAAGATCAAACCACCTATAGTAGTATTGTGGATAGTTTAAGTTATCTATATAATACATGTCGATCCGACATAAATCATGCAGTTAATGCACTTTCAAGAAAGAACTCTAATCCAACTGAACAAGACAAGGTTCAGATGAAAAGAACATTAAGGTATTTGAAAGCTACGACATCATTAAAGTTGATATATTGCTACCGTGTTTTTGTGTCGAGCACAAACGCACGGTGGCGGGGTTACGGAATGCGACTGAACACGAGGTTCTAAAATAACAGAGACTTTTATTAACTCGGTTAGGATAAATTACAGATAATTGCGAAATGAGAATAACGATTCTTCGGTCCCTCAGCATTGTCTTCCTCCAAACGGGATGTCGTCTGCGTGATCTTCCTCCTGTTTGCGGGACGTCCGGATAAGTCCACGGTGACTGGGTTTCCTTTGGGCGGTCACGGAAATCGATCCCCGTAGTCTTGGGCCTTACACCGAACCTCTTCGGCAGTCTGCGGTGATGGGATGACTCCTCACGGCAAGGGTTGACTTTTCCCGTTGCCTTCGGGTGATGACCGAGGCTCTTTGGAATTCTGCGGCGAAGGAGTTACTTTACACGGCAAGGGATGACTTTTCCCGTTGCCGTCCAACGATACCGGAACCTCTTCGGTATTAACTGGCTTCACGGCTGAAGTCTTCTCTGTCCCGGTTGGGAATCCTGGAGGGTCCTTTTCCAAATTTACTACTGGATACTGTCGCCCGGTCGGGCGCCAAACGATGCTCCCGTCTCCCGGTTGGGATCCTTCAGAGAACTGCACGTCACACAGTCGCTTCAGCTTCTATCTTCGGTTGGGACGTTTATTCTCCTGGGGACCTGCCCACGTCTGGATTTCGTTCGTTCCCTCCCGAAAGAATGCCTTGCTTCTGGACTCCTGTCCAAAGCCGAATAGAATCACACCTCATCGTATGAAGCCCCTGTTGCTGGGCCACTGCTTGAAGTCCACGTCGTTCCTCTCTATTCTCCTTCCAATGGAGATCCCCTGAATGGGCGGTTGCCCCACGTCGTTCTCGTATGCTCCGTTCCTAACGGAGTCCCTCTGTATGGGCGGTTGTCCTTTGACGTTCCGCTCTGTTCTTCTCTCAACTGAGATCCTTTATCTGGGCGGTTGCCCGAAGTCGCATTGCTATACGTTCCCCTAAGTGGAGTCTTTCCTTCTGGGCGGATGCCCACAGACGTTCTCGTACTCTCTGCTCCAACTGGAGACTGGATAAGCTGCTGCCCCATGACGTTTTGATGTGCTCTCCTCCTATTGGAGATACTCCGAATGGGCTCCTGCCCAAGGCCGTTCTGCTGCACTCTCCTCCTATTGGAGATCCTCCGAATGGGCTCCTGCCCAAGGCCGTTCTGCTGCACTCTCCTTCTATTGGAGATCCTCCGAATGGGCTCCTGCCCAAGGCCGTTCTGATATTCAGCCGCTCTGCGCCTGGTTTTATAGGTGTTGATAGCCTCAAACGAGGCTCAGGACTGGTCGACTCGGTAGAGGTAAGCTGGGTTGGTCGAGTCGACTCCGGTGAACTGGGGTCGGACAAAACGCCTGGTAACAATATTCGCAATCTAATAATCAATTAAAATCATTTTGTGACGCCACCTGGGCAGATGATACTTCTGATCGTAAATCAACACCAGGATATATTATGTTACTCAGCTATGGTCCCATTCACTGGATAACAAGAAAAGAAAGCATTGTAGCGGTTTCCAGCCAAAAAGCAGAATACATAGCTCTTGCCTTGTGTGTTACTGAATACAAATCAATAAGGAACATTTTAATTGATATACAGGAAAAGAATTACATTGTGCAACCAAGCGTAATCTTTTGCGATAGTCAAGCAGCAATTAAACTGGCTACAAACCATTTAAATAGGAGTCGTAGCAGATACATAGACATTAAATACCACATTATTAGAGAAGCTGTTGAAAATAAAGAATTAACAATAGAATATATTGAATCTAAGGAAAATGTCTCAGATGGTTTAACTAAACCTTTAAATGTTCGGAAGATAACTCACTTTATAAAATTATTAGGAATGACAAATTAACAGAACTATGTAATTATCTTTTGTGCCTCGAAGCAGGGGGACTGTTGAAGAGATAATTTAATAATATTTTATTTATTATGAAAAATTATCAATTCAATTTTAAATTGTGGCTTCAACGGCAAATGTTATTTAATTCATCGAATATGTAAATGTCATATTATAAATTGAGAAAAAGGCGAGACACAGCCTCTCTTTTGTAGTTCAATGTAATTCAGCTCAGAATGTAATTCAGTAGTCCTGCGCAGATCGTAGTTAAGCGCAGTTAGTGGTTCAACGCAGTTCAGCATATCAGCTCATTAGCTGTTCAATGTTAGGAAATGGTGCAACCATAGAAGAGTGCATTCAAGCAGTTGGAAGCGGGCCTATTCAACTGTTCAGAAAATTTATTGAATTGGCAAAATAAGCAGTTATAGAAGAATAGCTGATAGACGTATCAGCAGGTGCCATTGTAAATGATATTGTGTGAAATCCGCAAATTCACCGGAAGAACCCACTGCGAAGAAGAGACAGTCGCCAGAGAATATTAAGCTCACGAGACCGTCGCCTGTAAGAAGTTATTGCCCGTTACCATTTGTCCAGAAGTCGACGAGTCAGCGAGACCAAAGACGCGACAAAAAGACTGAGCCTATAGAATTACTAATTCTACAAGTAAGACGATAATTAATCGAATAGAAATAAAGAAGAACGTTACAGAAAATATCAAGAAGTTTATTAAGTCAAAACGTCAAGAAGAATTAGAAGAAATAGCGAACGCTTCAAATTATCAGGCGAGACCAAATTGGAGCCAATCGTTATTAAGGAAAGTCATCTCAACGAAGAGCACCATTCAGAAAGCGGATAATCACATGTGCTTCGGAGAAGACAACAGTTTGCAGTTTTCAACGTGAAGGAATTACTACAGTTAAACGTTTACTTTTGGAACTTATCAATTTTATTTGAAACTTAAAACCAACTTGTTACAAGCTCCTGTTCTTTCAAAGAACACACGTGTAAATTATTTAATAATCTGTTATTATTATTAGTACAAGTATAAATAAATAAATAAAAAAAAATTACTTATTTGCCTTTCAACATTTTATATAATTTATGTAATATTTAATAAAATAATTGTATTATAAAATTACAAAATAATTTTCA
>JAFIDM010131710.1:0-25091 GCA_023159025.1 Thereuonema tuberculata
AAAACTTTACAAAGTAATGCTCAATTCAAACAAAAAAAAAAAAAAAAACTTATCTCAGTATTGTAAAAAGAAGTTGATGTAAAATAACATCAACTTCTTTTTACAATACTGAGATAATGAATTTCAAGAAATATGGAGGGTTAAAATTGAACGATCTCGAAGCGGCGTATATTCCTCGAGATACAATGTATCGCGCGCACCAATGCAGTACAAACACTCAATGATAAAAGAAAAATTGTGCACTATCAAGGAAGCGTAGAATTCAAATGAAATTTTATTAGGGTTGTGGACAGGAGTGACTACACTATCACAACAGCAGGACGATGTCCCGCGGAGCTGCGATACACAATAAGATCACCTTTAGTATCTCACTGGATCATCATGTATCTGTATACATGCGTTGATACGATTGGACATAGAGTCAAACAGATTGGCCCACAATAGAGCGTTCTTGCAAATGACGCTCCAAATTACGAATACTGCTATGTAGCGTCTTATGTAATAATTCCTGACATGCTCGATTGGCGACAAAATCAGAGAGCGGGTAGGCCAAGGAAGTGTCACAACATGACGTAGACAGTCCTGCACGGACGAGCTTATCTTGTTGAAAAAATTGCTCCTGGGGCCCAGCCAGAAAAGATAGCACATGGGAGTGCAGTATCTCCTGAACGTAACGCTGGGCTATCAATGTCCTTCGTAGCACTACTAATTACGACGACTATCATATGCGATGGCTTCCCAGACCATCACGCCTGCAGTGGGGATTGTTAAGTGAAGTTACGATTGTAGCATTCATCTGTGGTCCTCCAAACTCTGAACGGTGGCTATCCGTTCCCAAACAAGAGCGGGATTTGTCGCGAGTCCGTAGCATTTCACGTTACTATCTGCTGACACCACTGCAAATGCAGCCGACGACGTTGAGATGTTAAAGGCAACGGAAGGGACATCTAGAATGCAGATTCGCCTCTGCTAGGCGACTGGAAATGGTTCTGGCAAAGACAGGGTTCCCTTTTGTTTCTGCCATTGTTCGCTGGATAAAATGGACAAGGAAGCCATCGGATCTGTTCGTGCCTCTCTGACGATCAAACAATTCTCTCTTGCGATGGTCTGTCTGCATCGTCCAGAGCCGGTGCGTCGTGTAGAGATGCCTTCACGTGTCAACTGTTTCCAACACGATCTATCTTTCAGGTTAGAATGGCATAAATGGAGGGCAATTGGCCGCGCCATCCGGCCCGCCTCTCGTAGCCAAATGATACGGTTTCTCTCAACCGTAAGTTATTCGCACTAACGTCTAAGGCGTCTTCTAGGCATGTTGAACATTCGCCTTATAAGCCCCACGGCTTGCGACTGCAGCGCCGCTGTAGGACGAGAGGCCATGTGCAATCATTGCTATTCATTTGCATATTCATATCTACCCTCGCAGTAGCTATTTAGGTTTTACTTTCGCATTAGAATGATTTTTTTTCTTGGTGCGCATTTTTAAGTCGATAAGTGTATGTAAGTCATTGTTATTCTATAACTGTGATAAATCAATTCTTGAATAGAATTAATAATGCCTGCATAAATAACGCTGTTCTGGGAAGGATACATCTGCGTCCTCGTGTGTGACTGATAAATAGTGACAAGGTTTGGGGGTTATTATCGTAATATGATTATATTTTAATCTGCCGAAACCCTCAACTCGACTAGGCCAAAAACGGAACCTGACGACGCAGAAAGTCAGCCGACCGCCTGCTACCGTACGATAGATCATGGCGGGTCAAATCTGAGAACTCGCCACCCAACATTGCATGGCAAACTGTTCATGAACATCACAGAGTACTGTGGGACGTCTCACGCGAAACAATCTTGGCATGCACAGGGTCCCAAAGCTAGTGGTCACAAATTCAGCGAACAGCACATCCAGAAATGCTTCAGCAATGCAGAAAGCTATAAGAACGGTACTTTGCACATGGCAGCTGGCATTATGTCGTCACATTGGACGTAGCATCAGTGTACCTGTACAACGTCAACCATCCCAGGGCAATTTGTTACCCGCACATTGGAGAAAAGGGACATGCAGGATTATAAAGAGAAATTCTCCAAAGGCTTCTTCATTATCACAGGATACTCTACTCATGATCGTCTCCCACTGATCAGAGTCGCAGCTAATGTTTGGTACATACTTCCAATTTATGGCACCCACATCTTTAAGGTAACGACGCTCCATTGGTGAACATTCACGTGGACAAGGCATCCAACCATACTGCACATTCCTTGGTCTAGTACTATCAGTAGCCAAAGGCGCGTGAGATAGGGATTCATGTCATTCCCATTACGTGCATACCCAAAAAGACTCCCGTAGTTTCGAGCTTCTCAAATCTGGGATTGCACTATGCGCACCTCGGACTTTGGGTGGCCTATTGAAAGTTTTAGATGGTTCCATAATCCTCCACGAATAACTATCCAGACGCCTCCTGCAATGGAAGCTGCGATGCGGCGATTGTCCAAAACCATGGTCGTCACATGCATAGCATCGTTGGTGGAGGAACGGCTTAATCTCCATAACATGAGGAGGTAAGTCCTCAACCCTCAGTAGAGTTGTTTTTTTCTCTGTAAAAAGCTATTCTTTTAGTGTTCAACTAATTTTAATGTTTTAACGTATGCAACGTATATTTAAAAGTTATAAAGCTAAAAAAACTTTTGAAAAATACACTAATTTAAAGTAGGCTACATGTAAAGTAATGTTGCTATTCTTTTAATTTTCTTGTCAAATTAGAACCCATTACAATTAATAAATTCACTCTTTTTAAGTCTAATTTCGTAAAAACATTTCTTAAATAAGTCACCGTAATTTTCTAAATATATGTAATTTTATTTTCATAAGCTGAATTGAATGCATTTCTAATTTCATAAAACGGCAAAGAATTCCCTTAAACTAGGCTTTAAGAATCTAGTTTTAATAGCACTTCCCATCGTTTATAGAACTTATCTTCAAACGAATCTTTGCTTAATAGTTAAAAATTAAGTACAGCTTTATCCATTTGATTCACTTGTGCACCAAGCTTTCGCTAACTTTGACGGTTATCAAATCTCCCAATCCTCAACTGATGAGTCGTAAGCTGAATCGGTCTTCAAATAAAACTTGGTGTGCACCAAACATTTTGACAAAACTTCGCTGATGAGTCCTTAATAGCATATTGTGTTACTAAAATGTAGCTGTGATTGGTTAATAAAATTTAACATCATTTCCGGATGTCTGCTCGTAGGCGCAGTACGTTTCAAAATGGCAGCCTCCGTGGAGGAAAAAAAAAAAAACACGCGGACAGAATTTTTACCTTGAAGACACGAAATATCAAGTAAGAACCTTCACAGGAAGTAATCCTATTTAACATTACTTTCGGGACATTTATTAGGAATAGTTACGTCTAATTCATCGCCAAAATCACGGGAGTCGGTTTTAATCGGAGCAGACGTCAGCCATTTTGAGAAATGTGAACGGCGCAGTGGTTGATGGAAGTTAGCGAATGAGTTGACGAATAAAATTCGAGCTGCTGACATTTGAGAACTCATCAGAGATTTAGCGACTGTTAAACCTTAGCGAATGTTGGTGCACAGAACATGTCGGTTGAAGGGAGATTTGACAACCATCAAAGTTAACGAAAGTTGGTGCATACCGCTCTCTAAGTTTCCTTAATCAATAAGGTGCTCAAATGACTGACGTAAACTGATTCATCTGCATCGGAAAAATATCTTTAATAAACAGTAAAAATAAGTAAAAGCGTATCCTAGACGGCAGTGCTCCTGAACTTTTCGAGTGCAACAATATCAAGGGTGTATAGGGGACGGTGCAACGAACAGAAAACAGCGGCACTCCTGTGGACGAAAATAGCTCGTTGATGACAGAGGCCGGAGGAGGATGTCTAGAATTTCTTTTTTTATATTGTACAAACACAGCGTATGGTTTTAAGTCGTCAGATGTCGTCTATCGTTCCTAACACTTCTTTGTTATCCATAAGGAGGAAAAAAAAGTGATTAAAAGGTCTTTTTCGATCATCTACGATAAAGATACAATCTATGGATTGCGGTAATGGCTTCAACCACTATCTAGACTTACACATAAGGAACTACAGGCCCAAAAGTTCCAAAACACTTTGCTGAAACATCGTCACAGTCACGATTATTCTAGAAGATGAAAATTTGTACGGTATATTTTAACTAATTTATTAGTTTTTATCACGCTGGATCCTTAAATCTAAAAGAAGCGTCCAATTAAATTGCTAAAATCACGGTAACTTAAAACTTCAATAACTGATGGACGATTGGATCAGTAGGTGAAGAGCTTAACAGCCTCCACTACACAATCTTTGTTAAGGCTCCGACATTCAAATATTATTTATCTAGAAAAACTGATTAGTAGTAACAGAATAAATACTGTGAATCCAGCAATACTGGAATTTTGATTTTGGGACGGCAACTATAATTTCCTCTTCAAGTTGATGTTGCAGATGAGCATGTTTTTCCTTCGGTAGCTTCAGCGAATGAAGAAGAATGTTTTGAAAGGAAAGAGATTTCAAATGCTTATTATTATTATTATTATTATTATTATTATTTTATTCGATTTTATTTCCTCTTTTTAATCCATTAAAACTATCGTCTAGTGTTTTCTGATAATTATTTATTCTTAATTCATTTAAAATTTGAGCAAACTTTAAATTTATAATTATGGAATACAGTCCCCGGGTTACGAACGAGATACGTTCCTGAGAACGGATTTGTGTGTAACTCGGATCCCTGATGAGCAGCGCATATATAGTAATAATAATAATACTATAATGGCTCATGTATGGTAATAACAATTCAGTGTAATACTACTACTACTAATAATAACAATAATAATACCCCTGTACTGTATTCATAAGAAACTATTGTGCTTTTTTAATTCAAACAAACAGAACATAATTACAAACTCATACAAAATGTTTAGATAGGAGATGCTGCGTTAACGAACCGCTTACGCCATTCGGGTTTGTTTACATTCACAGAAGAAAGTAGTTCCCCAATTATTAATTTATTTATTTATCCTTTGGGGAGTCGTCGGAGACCGTTCGTAAATACAGAACGCCGGAAGTCGGGTAGTCCGTAACCCGGGGACCGCCTGTACACGAAAGATATATTCTTGGAAAAGAATTGTGGTTAAGAAATTTAATCGGCCACCAACAAATAAATGACAAGTTGCTGCAAATCCAAAAATTACTGCGTTCCTAGGAATTTGGAAAGGGAGGGGTTGTCAATCAACCAAAAAAAAAAGATTTGTCCGGGACTGGGGGAGATTTGTAAACAAAACGATGACTTTCAACTAATAGAAAAAAGGTGGAAAAATCAACATTTCTTCCGTTGTCAGTTGCATTTGAGGGGGGGGGGGGCTGTGACCCCCTGCCAATCCTTCACCCTCGATGTAGTTTATTCGTCTATTAATCACATTAGATTCTGATTAAAATATTCTATTAATTCAAAATTCTGTAAATTTTTGAGTTGCAAGACTTAAGATGTGCTTAACTATTCAGTAAAGTAAAAAAATTGTTTATATTTGCTATCTTTTTTTTTTTTCGTTGAAGAAATGGAGAAAAATTTGGTGGACTTATCTTTTTCATAGACGGACGTGATCCTCAGGAATTGGCTGCATGTAAATGCCAGTCTGCTCCTCTCCATCAATGAAGCAGCTATTTAAATCGATCAGACAATGGTAAATATTTGGAGAGCGCCTGCAGACAGTACTGGCTGAGGTTGGCAGCATATGTCTCCGACGTCAAATCCGTACTCACAAAAGTTAAAGTTTCGAAAGGAAAAAAAAAAAAGAGACAAAAGAAGAAAAAAACACACGAGTGGCTGCCGAGAGGCAATTAGGAACACGTTGCTCCTTTCAAAGTGTCACATTTACAGGCAGCTGACGTCACTTCATTCACGACAGCCTCAAGAGCAGTCTTCAGTAACTCCCAAGTGAGCCTTTTTTTTTTCCCGGAATTTGAAGATTCAAGTTTAGATCGGGTCTCAATCCCAGCATTAGTAAAAATCAATCAAATCTTATTAAATTTGAACTTTAACTGACTGAAAATATTGAATTACTCATCAATTTCCTCCTCCTTCACAATTAAAAGTTTAATATGCAAGTAACTAATTGTTTTTTTTTTTTAAAAAAATACATTTGAGCCTACGCACATTTAAATCTATATTTAAAAATACACATACAACAGGAGCTTTCGATATCCTTTGCGGGGGTTCATTGTCAGCTGAATAATACAAAGGTTCCGTTGCTACATAAATACAGTTTTAAAATTTTAAGGCAGATAAGTATTAAAAATCTATTGTGGAAGGTGTAATAATGAGGTGTAAACATGATTGGTATTCGTCATGGATTGGCTATTTTCGGGCAAGGTCCCAGCGTCCATTCAATCATGTCATCGCCTACGTCATCTTATGCCACAGATGTCCTAACGTCGCGTCGTCTGCTTCTTGCGTACATGGATTTACCTACTCTGATACCAGTTTCTTTTTTTTTTTGTTTTCCTTGCATTCTTCCTCTTCCTTTTTTTTTCCGCTTAAACGAAATCTGAAATTCTCAATTTGATAACAGCCTTGGTTAATTGAGTACTGGATGGTTTTAGCAATGCAATAAAGTAAGCTCTCTTAAGCTCCCTTTTCAATTTTCTTTCTCTTGAGTAAGCATTATGAATTATTAAAACTAATACTATGATTGGCTTCGTAAATATGTTGCGCTATGTTAGATCCTATGTTAGATCCGGGTACATTACGGTGTTTATGCAACTCTTATGATTAGATAGGAACAGCTTAAGCTTATTACCGGTATTTCCAATATGTTTCACATGCATGCATGCACGGAACCAACTAAAAACTCAGCTTCTTCTCGAAACTTAAAATTTGTACTTTTTGGGTAATTCAATTTATTATCTAAGATATATGTAATATTAATCCGTGTTCGTCGAAAAATCTGTTTCAATTGCCAATATAAGTCAGGATGATATGGGAAAGCTGCATGTATAGTGCCACTATCCGGTTTCCTTGCTTGCTACAGGATTATAAATGCTGTATACGGAATGTCTAATTAGTTTCAACAATAAATTTGCATAGGTAACTATTATGAAAAAATAAATGATGAATTTCTTGTAAACTATTTTCAAAGAGATCTCCACTCGAACTAAGAAAGCTTTTACAATGCAAAATTTGAACGTACATGGAAACAATTACAGAGAAATAAAACAAAAACGCACAAGACTAAGAGTTCACTGATCAGTTAATTCCCGCTAGTGATCGCTTAGCATGTAAAGGATTAATTGTTAAACAAGAAATACATATAATGCAAAATTTTAACATACATAGAAACAATTACATGAGAAATAAAACAAAAATGCACAAGACTAAGAGTTCACTGATCTGTTTTTCGAAACAGATTTAACATAACTTTTCGTTATATGTTTTTTGATACTGGGATCCAACTGACAATGATCAGGAAACCTGAAATAGGCTATCTTGGATTCCCGGTATCGCAATTTCAAAAAACAGATCAGCGAACTTTTAGTCTTGTGCGTTTTCGTTTTATTTCTCACGTAAAAAAGCTGTTTTAAATCACTTTGCATTTCGTAAGTGAACTCCTTACGTAATCCATTAAAAACATGCAAAATTTCCTCCTCACTATCAATCCTAGCTATAATAAATGTACCTTCGTAATATTCGTCCACGTACCTTTGGATGATACAAATATCTAATTTGTACTGTCTTAGCATAATATTTTCCAAATGCTGCATTACGATCTCTGCTAAAATCTCCTCCTTTAATTCAAGAAAACCGCAATTACTTATTTATTATAGACAATAAACAACTTTCTTAACGAATTTTGTCTTACGTCGTAAATCGTAAATACGAAAGAGTCTGCTGGTATTTGAAACTTTTGCTCCGCATTATTAAAATTAATAATAAACTTCGGTCTCTTCATTTTCTGACCGATTTCTGTATTGGGTGTTCGAGAAATTTTTTTTTATATATATACAAAAAGGTATATGTAATAAGAAGATTCAAGATCATTTTTCTTCCGTGATACTCCTTGTTTTTGCAAATGAGATGTATTTTTAGAGCAAAAAAACCCAATAGAATAAACAGCAATTAGCCAACTCACAAAATCCTTTCACGCCAGCAGTCACAAATCATCGGATGCTTTCTTAACTAACATGCATTTAGTCATGAGGCGCAATTCCTCATGGGAGGGAGGAAGCGAAACTAAAAGGCTACGTTTTACTCAAAGGTTTAAAGAGAGTCTATGTGTGGAATTTTTTGTTTTTTTTTTAAGTGTTTTAGCATTTCTTCTCAAAGTCTCTTTAGTTGGTGTGTGTTTTGTTTTTTGGTGGGAGTAAGCTTTTCATATTAGGTCCCCTTCCCTCCCAGACTGAAATTATAACTACTCCTCTACTTTTAAAACTGTGATATTTGCTGATACAATCTTTGAATCTATCTTTCTACTACTTTAAAAGGACATGAACCATTTTAATTTTTAAGAAAAGTCACTTACATTTCTAATGCGTTCTTTTGTCAAATTGTTTGCTTTTATTTGAAGAAACATTTACAGCAACTGAATGCGAAGAGTCAGATTTCCATTTACGGATTACGCTGATTTCGTTGGAAGCAATGCTTTGGCAAAAAAGAAAAGAAAGTATTTTGCAATTTTATCTGCTAAAAATAACCTAACACAAATCAGACTCCGCTGACAACTACATCTTGTTGAAAATATTACTTCACGCACAGAAGAAATCACTCAACATTACACAAACTTGATGAAGTGAAATGTTTTCCTTTTAGCAAAGATGATGTACAGGGCGATTTCTGGATTGTTTGCTTTTTATTTCTTTTTGAGAAAAGATTATTGGAAAAAAAAAAAAAAAAAAGAAGAAGAATCTTAAATCATAATATAAAATTTTATCTTAAGTAACAAATTCCTGCATTTTATTTGATGACTCTGAAAGGAATGTAAGTTTATATAAAAAAAAATCATCCTCTTACAGGGTGGGCACAAAAGAATGTTGGGGTTTCAAAGACAGATATTGGTTTTGTAATGTTTAACGTATAGTCACGACATCTCTCAATTGAAGTATAACTGTCCCAAGTCTGATGTGAGTCCCTCAATGTGTGCACCTTTCGTCACCCGGCACACATCCAAATGTTAGGCTAATTCCTACCAGACTCAGTGAAACACATCCGGTGTGATGGCCTCCACAGCATGGGTGATCCGTTCCTTGACATCACTGATGGATCTGGTAAGAAATCATATGGTGTGATGGTGCTGTGGAGGTCATCACACCGGACATGCTATATCACATCTGGTAGGAATTTAAGACTACCGTTTGGTGTGTGCCGGATGACGAAAGGTGCGCTTATTTGACTTTGAGTGACGCACATCAAACTCAGACAGTTGAACTTCCAATTGAGAGAGGTCAAGACTGTATACATTAAGCAATACAGAAAATATCTCTCTGAAGCCCCACCATTCTTTCACGCCACCCTGCTGTATATAGAGGAGTAAATGGAATGTAGCAATTCCAAGACGAAATCTCTCCAATTTATGATAAAGTGAAATTGAAGTTTATCTTCATTAGATGTGACTACTAAAATTTGCATTTCTGTCCATTACTGTGCGTATAAAATAACTTGTGTACAATGTCATCGACTACAAATAATAAGAGAATTGCATTAAATTCAGTATACTGTTTTTTTTTTTTGTTTTTTTTTTTTTTATAGATATAAATCCCTTAAAAAGAAATAAAAGATTTTGGATTTAATCTTCATCTCCAATCTCTGTATACTACGTATGAATTACAAGCCAAGTAAACTTTTGGATTCGACAACTGCTAAATCAACTTCAATAATATATCGACTTATAATGCTTTGCAGCATTAAAAGTGTATAGGACGCATCAATAATTCTCAGATCTCTATTCAACAGAGTTTACATGAAGTTGACAAAAAAAAAAATCAAGACTTTTTTAGCCTATTTTTATTTTTTTAAAGATTTTAAGGCTAATCATTCAGTCCGTATATATGAAAGCCTATGTGTCCCTTAAAACTTCTAACAGTTAGATGGATCTTCTTGAAATTTAGCATTCATATTTATAGGCAAGAGACAATCTAACTACAGTAAAACCTCTCAAATCCGGCGTCGGTAATCCGGCCTGGTCCTGAGTAATTTTTTTTTAGTAACTAAATTCATTTCCCTATTTTGTTTCCCTATCCGCGCGTATTCATTGTGAGTGAAAAAAGAAAGAAAAATTTTGTCACTATGGAACAGAAGCTTAATGCGTTAAGGAGATTAGATGCAGGGGAATCTGCAAAACAAATATCACTAGGAGCTTGGTGTCAGAAAAAGCACATTTGTATTGTTTTTAATAAATATTTGAGTGCAAAATTATGAAAATGGGGTTAAAATTATGAAAATGAACCCGGCATTATGTCTTCACAAAAATTGAGCTATTGAGTTCTTAAAATAACTCAATAGCTCAATTTTTGTGAAGACATAATTGAGAAGAACACCCTCGGTAGTCCGGCTTTTCTGTAATCCGGTCTACTAGGCGCCACATTAGGCCGGATTTGAGAGGTTTTACTGTATTCCCGACTGAAAATTCTCTCTTTGGTTTCTTGCTCAGAAATTAGTATCTGAAGGTGACATTAGTTAATAGTGCTTTTAATAATCTTTTTAATAATCCGTTAATTTGCGCGCATTATTATGATGAAAATGAATCGGAAATAAACGTAAGTGATGAAGATTTTTTTTTTTTTCAGTAAAATAAAAATTTTAACTATGGTGTTAATTAATATGAAATTTTAAAAATTAACGGAGACTTTTTTGTTTTTTCGGGAAATTTAAAAATAATAATTAATAAAAACCGCGCAACATTTTAAGAAAAGTAGGTTTCATGTTCTTTCGAGAATTTCTTGTAATTTTTTACCCTTATCAACTGATCAACCTTACTGTGATCTAATCTCTATCTTTATCAGATAAAATAGACTCTATTCTACATCTTTTTTTTTATTATTCCTTAATTGTTTGAAGATTTTTTTTTTCACTTAATATACTTCATAATAGTAAAATGCACTGAAACATTTCAAGGTCTCTTTTATTATTCGCAATAGAAACCAATCCATTTTTTACCCTCCCTCTACACACACACACACAGACATATCTAACAGAAATGTAAGTTTCTTTTAAATATATTTTAAAATAATCCTGATTAATTTTAAAACTAACTGATAATTTTTATTATCCAAAAAAAAAGGAATAAAATTCGTATAAAATAAATATCAATATTTTATGCAGTCTTTTGAAAAAGGACCAGATGCTGTGTGAAATTTCTGGAAAAAGTCATTTTCAAACAGGAGGTGATAGTAATTACGATAACAGTTGTCATTATTCTGTTACATCGATTACTGTTATATTGTTCATGATTAAGACTTACGGGAAAAACATGAATAATTCTACCCTTCCTTCCGCCAATCAATACAAGGGAGGTTTTTGGACCGTGCTCGAGTAATTGCAGATCGTTTCGAATTCACCAAAGGTCCCGTTAAGAGAAAGAAGTTTGAAAAACTAAAATGGAGGGGCTGAGTTGTCGGAGGTCTCCAAATTAATTTCTTAATTTCAAATATGAATTCCAAATTTTGGAGATTTTTTTTTTTATTTTTTTATTTTGATACTGAAAATATTTTTAAGGTAGTTCTGTGCACTCTCCCCTATGGCGCCAAATGGGAACGTTCGGAGTGGATTTCCCCAAAGAGATGACTCACTTGGTGGGGGTGGGGAGGGGCAATCAGGCGGGCAATAGTAGGGGTGTTTTCCCAAGTCAAAATGTCCGAATCGCAAAAGGGAGAGCATACCATCGTATCCCCCTCTATCACAATTAGCCAGACCCCCTTGGTTTCCATTAGCTCCTCACTGGTACTCGTCAATACGGGGCGAATTAATGAAGTTCCAACGCAACTTTGAAACACAACAAAACGCTCATTAGGAGGCACCCTTCATTTTTCAAATTATAATTAAAAAAAACCTCGAGAAAGGGGTTCACATAATCCTATATTCAAAATACTAAATAAAAAAAAAAATGGTTAAATTGTTTTTGTTTTGTTTTTTTAAATTTTTCAAAACAGAAGTTATTCTGACTTCCGCTTAACGTTATCGTATCGTCAGGTGAATGTGATATATGAAAATTTTCCTTCAGTTATTTAGAAAGGATTACAGAAGTATTAAAGTATATCCACGAACGCTGCTCAGGGGTCAGTGAGTTACTCGTCTACATCTTAAGGTGTATTCGATTTCATCAACTTAAATAATTTGCTAATTTCGTCTGTCTGTCTGTAACTCGATATAATTAAGCTATTAAGATAGATCCAAGGTTCTCAATGGTACCATTGAATCAAAATTATTCAAATTGGATGAAAATATTAGTTCATTGTGTCATTCCATGTTTTTCAATGAAATTTTATTCTTGGGAACTGACCTCGACAACTGAAATTCTAACAAAACATACGTTCAAAACCAAATAATTTTGTTACCACTGCATCCATTTCAATGAAATTTGGCATACTTATTCAGTTGTTTATGCTGATTTCGAAACTCAAAACCATTTTTGCCGTAGAAGCTTTGTTCACAAGTTAGCACAGTATTTAGATTACAGTTACTTTATATATGATAGTTGATAATTAAATGATTTTTCAGATTTGTTTATGCCTGTCGTCCGACAGGCTTTGCTGCTAGTTTTTTTGATAACGCTTTTGTCATTATTAAAAGCTGTATTTATAACTCATCAGAGTACAATAAATGAAAGAATTATAACGATAACTCATTTTGAGAATGTTTTAAATCTTTTCTTGGTTTAATTAAATAAGGGCTTAACTGCAAAACTTTGCAGGCTCAAGTTCTTTTCGCTTCGGTTAAATTATCGACCAATAACTAAATAATAATTACGTCTTCTAAAGTTCTCACCGAAAAGAGGTTTTCCACGTTTTCACTAGGCGTAATTTCAATTCTTTTTTGTTTGTACATTATACGGATATAATGCAATTTTTTTCAAATATGTTCCTATAAATGTCCCGAATAACGTGATTACAATATCTAATATTGAAATCAACTTGAGATGATTTTTAATAAATTGAAATCCTAAAAAAAGGAATGATGATGCTTTGTTTAGGATTTCAGTTATGAAATCTGTGTGTGTTGTCGTCTCTTCCTGCATCCACCTCTAAGACATCTCTGGCTAATCAGAATCCGATCGGACTCTCTTCTGTTGCTATTAAGATTATACCATTTAAGACTTATGTTATTTAGACTTTGTCTGATAGATTTTATAAATTAAAATTCAAAAATCAGCTGGGCGAAGGGCAAGAAGGAACTGATTGGAGAGGAGTAGACGGAAGGTGTAGTGAGTTATTTATGTTTAGTCAAGATTCAAACAACTGCAATTGTCAGAAAGAGAAGCTAAAAATTTACACCACAAACATCTTACCCAGTCCTCTCTTACTTTGTCTTTCTTTTTTCAAAATCCTTACAATATATTTGATTATTAACTTACTTTTTATTAAATGTACTGAAAATTTGATTTCAAGTACTTAAGAAATAACTTTTTAGCGACCCTATTGTGATAGCGACCAAAATAGATAGCTATTGGTCCTGTCCGTCCGTGTCTGTCCACCCCTAATAACTTCCGAACGGAAGGTCGGATCGGCAAACGGACTTCACCACAGTGTTTAGAGGCCTCAAACAACGTAGAAATTTGGTATTTTCAGGGACCAATGCTCTCCCCCTCCCATGTTCGAGATATTTGTCATTGTTTTCAATGGATTTCCGCTATTAGCATAAATGTTGGAAAAGCAACCATCTCATTTCAGTTGTCAGCTATAGCTTGATGGGTAAGGTACCGGACTCATTTGCTAGAGATTGTCGGTTCGAATCCGTATATCTACTTTTTTCCCCCTCTTAATCTTTTTTTCGCAACGTCCGCGTGTTTTTTGTTTTTTCTTTCTTTCTTATTTTCCTAACTTTTTTTATTTTTTCTTATGTTAATATACTTCCTTTATTATTATTTTTTATTAATATTGTGGGTCTTTATAAATTTATGCTTTAGCACAAAATTATATTTACTTATTTAAAATAACAGTAGTTTACTGTGATTTGGTTTCTAATTTCTAAAGCTTATTTAAATTCATTACATTCATAGTCAAGTATGTGTATGTATGTTTCTTATTCTTTCGTAAATGACCTTCCACGCTTAAATCACAGTAAGAGTGAGTTCAAGAAAATAAATACTTTGATGCGGGAAGCAACAGCTAACCAAACATATCCCTCCTTTAGATAGGACGAAGGTTTTTCTCTGAATGAATCACACGAATGTTGACGTTACATTGAATCACAGCCGCAATGGATTTGAATGAACCCTCATCTCTTACTAAAACGAAAATCCACTATAAATAGATGAGAGTAACAAAATAATAGGCCTACTTACGTCGTTCTATTGTGTTGTTCTCCATAAAAGTAAGTAAGAAATCAGCTGTTAGCTAAAGCTTATATCTGTATTTATTTTTGCAAAATACGCAGCACAATTGATTTTTTTATTAACTAAAATGTAAGTTGAATTGTACGTTCTCTTCCTTGCAATCACAATTTGGAAAAAAAAAATGATACATTATTAACTGTGATAAAATGAAAACAAATGTTGAAAAGGAATATTCAACTACAGTAAATAGTTTAAAAAAAAAAAATACTGCTTAAAATATTCAAGCAATGTTTAATTTTAAGTGTCAAGGAAAATAAAAGAAAGACGACTTTAAATAAAACAAGGAAAAAAATACTTTTATTAAAAATAATTTACTTTATTAATTTTATTAAAAATTTGCAAAAATAATTTTATTTATGAAACGGTTAGTTACAAAAAGATTCGACGATTTGTGGATACATTTATAAAGATTAAACAAACTCATAACAACAACATCTGATTCAGAAAAGGAGTTACCCATTCAAAGTAAAAAGAAATATAAACATATTAAGAGGTTGAGACCAAGTGTTTACTAGATGACATCTCACGACAGCTGTTTCTCTTCAATAGTGTTCGTCAGCTGAGAATAGTCACCGGTAAACAGCTGTCCTGAGCTGTCCCCTAGTAAACAATTGGGTGTCAGCCTCTTAATGTGTTCAAATATTTTATATATCTTTAGAAATTCATCAACCTGTAACTCACAGCGGAAATAAATAGCCAAATTTCTTCAGACAGGTAAAGTTGGTCGACCAAGATCAGTCGTTGATATGGAAACCTCAACCGCAGTGTTGGCGTTTATTCGTTAAAGGCCTTCAGCTAAACTCGAGTCTGAGACTCAGAGGATTTCTCCAGTCGCGGGTCCTGGCAGCGATGCCTCATCTTGTGTGAGCAACAATAAGGGAAACACGGAATTATCAAGACTGTACGTGCATTGTTCATTATTAATCACACAATTGGTTTTAATACAATAAATGAAAAATAATACAACACACGACTATAGTTTCTGGTACGTAATGGAGCACATAACGGACTTGATAATAGGTACTCCATTATGTACCAGAAACTATAGTCGTATTGTATTATGTTTCATCTATTGTATTAAAACCAATTTATTCAGGTGCATCGGTTTCGTTTGTGTGATTAATAAGGGAAACAGATTGAACACATTTTGTGTTTTAATGTGCGTTCCCATGGTATTTCTGCTATAGTAATTGTCATGAATTTCTAAGTTGGAACATTCAGAAAATTAAAATGAATAACGTCACACAAAAACTGATTGCACCATTGAATTTCTGGGGCTTTTCTTGTTTAAAATGTTGCATCACTTGACCCTGTTCCCATCTAAAAACTTTGACTTGCATTGAAGATGGCAGACTTCAAGGTGGCGGCCATATTCTGGAAATAAGTAGACCGCCCCCCCCCCCCCCCATTCTTTGCTGGGTATTCAGATATTTCATTTTAATATCAGTTTCCGCAATACAAGGATGTCCTGGGTCATTTGACTCACCCTGTAGTAAGTACGGTTCTGCGTTAAGTTTTTTACCGTTACCAAGTACATAGTCCTGTCTGTTTCGAAGTAAAATTATGATTATCAAAAAAAAAAAAAAAAACCTCTTCATAGCAATTTCCCTTGTCCGCGTCCCCCAACTCTGCCTTTTCCGAAGTTCATCTGCGAATGAAGTTTTTCAAAATCTCAGAATAGGTTGCCCGGGTTTCCCCAACCAAGAAGAAAAAGTCAGGAGTCAATGGCTAATGGCCTTGTTTTTCTCAAGCTAAGAACCAAAGTTCAGATCAACTTTAAAGGTTATTTACTCAGAAATGGCTCTTCTTGTACTCTAATAGTTCACGTACCAAACAAACTTACAAATTCTGTTTCTAACGTTTATTTGTTTATTTTGTTTTTCTAACATTTTCGATCTCACTTTTCGTTTTGATACTGTAGCAAACCTTCTCCTTCACCAATTTAAAAAAATACACACAACGAAAATTGCATGAAGGCTTTATTTTTTACCTTTTTAGCGGTCCGAATGTTACAGCTTGCCTGTAAAACCGCTAGAGGACCGCTCTTGCTTTTATCCTGTCTGGATGTCACACACTGTAGCGGCCTAACGATTAGTCACATTAGAATGAAACCTCCACCATTGTGTTCAGCATCAAAAAGTAGATGACCACGTCCAAAACATCAGACCTATAGGACCACTCCTGACCAGAAGTTGGGGTCAAAAGTGGTGCTTCCGATAAAGTTTTGTTTATAAAAGTTTGTTTATAAAATTATACATATTATCGGGCCGCTTTGCTTTTGACACTGTCTAAAAGCATTAATTATCTTGCTTTTTTTTTAAATCTGTTTCAATACCTGCTTCATTGCGTGACTTAATATAACCGCTTCAGATGCTATTTTATGCCATAAGCTGATAAAAGTAATTTAGAAACGAAACGCAGTGAGATACAAACCAAAAAGACTTCAAAATCCTAGATTTGATAATGTAAAATGTTCTTTAAATTTTTACCAGATTTTTTCTTCTTTCTTATCGCAAAGAAAGAACCAGCTATAATCTTTGAAACAGACTTTTTCCTGACAACTGAATGAATTGGAGTACTTGGTGCCTCCAGAAACAAACAGAAATAATTCCTTTTTTTTGGTATCTGGCGACAGCTTAAATACATTTTAAATTAAGATAATGATTAAGAGGCTACTGAAGCTTGATCACCATTCCAGAGATCCGAGTTTCCCAAACTGCGTTCCGCGAGGATGTGAACAAGTTTTCTGTGAAAAGTAATGTGCTTTACATTTTTTTTTTTTTATATGAATAACAGCAGGAAGTTCTGTCAACGTTTGTACTCCGTGCATAACTGGTCATCTTTTTCTAACCGAATGCGTTCTCTTGTCTGCGCATTTCACATTGTAGTGTTCCGTAACAAAAACAAAAGTTTGGGAAGCAATGCCATAGACAATGAATAGGATCACTAAGCAACAATTACGATTACAACAAATTCCCCTTATGTATGTTATGTTTATGTGGTGAATGTGGGTGGCAGGGAAGCCGAACGCTGCGACCGGAGGTCTGTTGTACGAACCCACGGAAATAGCGACAGATGGAGAGAAATACTGAGAAAGTATGGTGGGAGAAGTGCAGGGAAGAACCCCGAGAAAATAGTAAGCGCGGATCGTCCAACATCACGAAAACCACATGAGAACCGAACCACGGTACTCAAGAGGTGAGAGGCCAATGCCACAGCCACAACGCGACCGCGCGGCCTTCCAATTTACTTCTAAATGAAGCTAAACGTAACTAATGAAGCTAAAATTAATTGGGATATCACTTTATTGTGGGCGTCTAATTTAATCTAGTACAGCCCAACATAGTCGTACCCAGGATTTTGGAATGGGGATGTGTTATGATGGTCATCGTAGTTGTTCAACCAAAAAAAAAAAAGTGTCCTTTCTCAGATTGGGAGGGGAAGGGATTACAGACAAACCGATGATCTTTCCGACCAAAAAAAAAAAAAAAATAGGTCCAAAATCCTATATTTCTTTTATTTTCGGATACAATTGGAAGGGGGTATCTAAACCCTATCAACTTTATATAAAGTATGCCTGTAATTCCAGGTTATGGTCCACATTTTTTAAGAGAAACTGGTAGAACTTCTATCAAATCAGATTTTATTTCTTCATTAGCCACTATGAAGAGAAAATATGTTTAGTACATATGCTTGCAAATTTTGTACTGGAGGACGTAAATCTAAAACTAATTCCATCTTTTACTCATTACTTTCTCTTTTATTATACTGAGTTTATTCATTAAGTTCGCACGCAGCATTTTACTAATTTCAAAGGATACACAGTAAATCTTTTTCGATTTACCCTCGTTTACAAATAATAACCGGAAGTTAAACAAAACACAGAAGGCTTTAAGGAAGTCAGAGAAACGATTTATCGTTTTCTTTACATCAAGTAATATAACAATGTTATAAGGATATGCTGTAAGATCGACAATAACGGTAAAAAAAAAGATGCAAACAGCGGCAAAAGTGCAGTTACGGTGATTCAGTGTATTACTGTCAATCATAAAGCCAAGCCAATCTTAAGAACTATACAACGCATAGCTGGACTTTATAAGGTTGCCTCAAAACTGAACAAGAACTAAGTGAAGTCTATCCCTCTCCTCCCCCTTCAAAAAAATAGAAAAAAAGAAAATCCTATAACAGTTCCATTCAATCATATCTTCTGCGAAGCCGCCAAATACCCTGCATTTGGTTCAAAAGTACTTCACCCAAAGCAATTCGAGAGAGGAAATTACGCCAGAGAGACCAATTGAGTCCTACAACCAACCGAGAATATGGATGAGGGGAAAACCCATCGAATAAAACACTATGGGTTGGCACACTTACATATCAACTCAAAAGCACAGAAAACGTCAGAAGTGCACAGACTGTAAAGAAGGTCACTTGCCATTCCAATACAAGAATACTACAACCATTCCAATGAAAATGAAAGAGGAACTTGCTTGTAACGAATAGGAAATAAAAACATTCATCGTTATAACGAACAATCTGAAACAAAAGTTTTGAAACGGCACTGGTTTATTAGTCAACATGTAATGCTTATGATATACTTGCAAACGATATTAGAGAGAAACTTGACAAAAACTTCCGACAATCACTTCCGTAATTATTATAAATAAAAACAAATAATATTAAGATAAAACATTATCAGAAATTAATTAAAAGAAACAACTGTTCAAAGATAATGTTACGACGAAATATACAGCTTTGCTATCTTTGAAAAAAAAACGAAGCAAAATAAACAAGGGGTTTACGGAAAACAGTGGTGAATAAGTCAATGGAATGTGAAGATCAATTTTTAATAATCAACATATATCAAAACAATATCTAGAACACGTGTGTTAATCTCTCACCCTCTCTCTACACAATATTGTTTTACGTATGCGTTCTTACATGATGTTATACTACATAATATTTGCACATTTATTTTCATATTTCTGATTCTTTTATTTCGATGTTTCTAAATTTATTCTTATGTTCTTGTGAACTTTACAATTTTTTGAATTAAGACTTTGTGTTCTTAAAATAAACTATTATATTTTTATTTTTTGTTTTATTTTATTTCCTTTGAAGTTTTCCAAGATTTACAGTTTGGCATAACATTCGTTTGGTTTCGACCCATTCGCATTGTAATAAATTTGTACAGCTAGCTAACAACAAAGATTTTTTTTATTATTATTTTTCAATTTTTCTATTACATGCATTACTGTTTTACATATTTATTCTACTATGATAGCTTCCGTATTTGTAAAGATTGGTCTTAATATCTGTTCATTCAGCAAGATTTTATTTAATATATCACTTCTCACGAGATGACAAAGCAATAATCTAATGCTTCCTTTTAATCATCCAGAAGATTCAGTTACTACGTGTTGTATGATTGTATGGCTTCAAAAACAGTCTTTGACGGTGAACATCAAGACTTTTTTTTTTAATGCCAAACAAATGAACGTGGCTTGGTGCCATCTTCAAAATATTACATCCAAATATTTTAAATAAAGGCTATCGTTTGTCGAGCTGTATGCGGCCATGTGTTGTCCTTAGAAACAATACCCTCTGGAAATGTCTCGATCGCATTCTACCAATGACCTTCCCTTCAAATCGTCACTCAAGTTATCCCAAAGGAACTCCACAAGCAGCTATCCCAGACTACCGTAATCTTTATCGGCGAGAAGAGGCTCCCGATATTTGCACTCGAATACGTTCTAAGGAATTCTGCTTGGTGGAATGGTGCACCATATTCATCGTCTGTAACGAGATTGTAGAGAAAGTATTTCCACTTATGCATACTTCTATACTACGAGTCGAAAGGGATGTCATTATTGCGTATTTTTAGATCGACTCCCAGAATGCTCAGCAACCATTAGCGTCAACTTTTCGGAAGTGCAGCTCGTTGTGAACAATGTCATACAGTTATCGTATTTTAGACTTTTCTTGAATGCACATGTAAAGATACATCTTAGTTTTCACGACTTATATCCACAATTCGGAATGCACTGCATTTCCTTGTTTACGTATCGCAAGCTGACCATGCTACAGTTCAACACCCACAGCAGTTCCACAAACTATTGATGAATTGCGAGTGCAGATGCCGAAAGAAAATATATAGTACTTTTGACTTCTTCTCGAGTGCTTGCATACAGATGAGTTGCCATTTTGATACACCACACAGCAAATGAAGCACAAGGTTTCAAGTGGTGCAGAAACAATCATAATAGTTACCCTTCTTTGAAAGGCTGTGTATTCTTATTTATCAACCAACTCTCGCAATCTCCTAAACCAGTTTTCTGCTACTGAAATAATCATTGTAAAGAGGTTAATAAAAAAGAAAAAAACGCACGAATACTTACTTACTTTAAAGAATACTTTCTGGAGAAGTGAAAAATCAAATTGCGAAGGAAAAAAAGTCCTTGTAGCTTCAGTATTCTTTCATTTTTCGGACAATTTTGCTGGACAGATATTTTGATTTTAAGGGTAAAAAAGTAAAGCGCACAAATATTTTCTATAAAAGATACCTATCGGTAAAATCTTGCAGAGTTAGTTTCGAGTCAGAGCAATTTTCAAAGGTTCAATCAGCGAACTTGACTCGAGACGATATTCAAGTTACTTCAGATCTGAAATCAATGAGCCAATGTAGTTACATCTTAAGAAATATCCAAATACACAGATAACAAATAATTTCATTTCACAAATAAATAGCAAATGCTTAACATCCAATAAGAACCACGTATCAGAGAGCTTCGATTCCTTAGAGAATTATTGGCCTGTCTTGAAAATTAAAGTCAGTATATTGTATCTATCTTGCTAAAAGATCTATCCTATTTTACATATCTGAAATTGTTAATAATCCAATAACTGCATTTTACTTATCATAATTTCGATCGAAATGGAAACGACCCACATCAAAAAGGAACGTAATTTACGGAATGAAATAGAAAACTCAATAAGACAAAATTGAACTCCTGGATCCTACATCGATAACCTCAATTACAGCCAATCAAGCAAAGTTAAGATAGGAAGATATAAATCCATCAATAGCTTTTACAAAATAATTCTAACTAAAAAAAATAATCAGAATATTATTTATCTTTTTTTTTCTATATTATTCCACAAAGCCAATACAAAATCAACTAAATATTAAAAATAAACAGGAGATGAAGAGAGATGTTGCTTTAAGGACTTTTTGAGAACCGATAAGAAATTGCTTGCAATGTACAGTTATGTCTGTCTACGAAACTTGGTGTCAACAATTTTCCTCGAGTTTTATTACGTTATTTGTTTTGTTACATTCCACTGTTTTGGTTTGTTTTTTTCCTTCTTATCAAAACTCCATTGTTTTCTTTGCATTGCAGCTTCACGGATTTATTGCAAGCGAATTCCATATAATTACTTGGCTAAATCTGGCATCGCTTGGATCAGCATTAGCAGATGGTCAAACAAAGTGCAGTTCCACTGAAGACGTTCCTGAAGTTGAAATCGTAACGACGAGGTAAGAAAAGAATCAAGACAGACATCAATCGGTTGAGTGTCAACTGCAGCTGGACAGCACCAAACACTTTCCTTGCCTTTTTTGTTTAAAATAGACCATCAGAGTTCTTCTACGATTCGAATTCTTACGACCTTTATACAGGCTTGCTTTTTTTTATTTCACAGGTGGGAAAGAAATCATTGTCCATAACGAATTTCAAACAGCTGTCATAGGAAGTTCATAAAAAAATGTATATATATTTTTTTACACAAAAAAAAAAAATGCAAATAGAATTAATATAATTCATTCATCACCAATTGGGATTACTGTAAATAGCAAATTTCCAATGCTTATCCGAAAAAGCTTATAGTTACCTTATTTATTCACTAATTTATCATTATAAATATAAATTTAAAAAAAATCGAATTTCGGTTTTCATATTTCTATTACTGCCATGCTATTTTTGGAATATCCATATAAGAAATGTATCATAAATTTTAAAAAAAATATCTTTCCGTTAGAACTTTTTTTTTTTTTTTAATTTAAATTATCTCTGGATTTTTAGTTAGTTTCAAACTAAACTTGTTTATTATTAAAAAAACTGCATACTTTCCCAGCGATATTCCGCAGGATAATAACCTTTCAATGCTTCTTCAGATTACATTTTGAAAAAATTTAAAAACTAAGGTAGTTATAACAAAGAATAAGGTTCCTAGTATATCAAATTATTACAAAGAATAAGTTCTATACAAATGTAACAAAAAGTAAGGTATCAAATTATTATTCAATGCGGTTAAAACAAAATAAATTTTAAAAAATAAGACTCATTATTCAACAATTATCCTGATAAAAATACGAATAAATGATTGCAGGTTGAACGTGTGTTTCTAATATTAATAATAAGGATGAAATTAAGGCCACCACACATGGATGGTTGAAAAAAATTTATATACAAATTAAAAATTACACGAGCGCTTACTAATAAACCAGTTTTGTAATAAAGAAATTAATGCTTATTACAAAACAGTGAATTAGATTAGTTTCATACTAATTCACTTCTGTCATAATTTTTCATTTAAATTTAGTTTTGCAAATAATTTCAAAGCAGACTTTATTCGATAGACTTTACGAAATGCAGGTTATATTTCAAAACGAATTCGAGTTATAAATACTCCTGGAATATGACTCCTGGAATAACAGTTTATAAACTTCCTGTTTCGAAACAAAACACATGTGCATTTAAATCATCACGACAATACGTTTAGATCCTGTATCTGACAGAAATTTTCAATACGTTAACTGTAGGTCATCAAATAAAAATAATGTAGAGTTTTATTTTTGGAAAATCTTATCCACGCTAGCGGAGAGTTTTATATATTAAAAGTTGGTAAATATATTTTCTCAAAAGTTTCTAATGATAAGTTAAAGGCTCTGCCGCGTCGTGGTCTTCGTAACTACTTCGGCTAAGGTAGTAGGAATTGAAGTTTGTTAATTTGATTCCAATAACAATCACAAACTCATCCAAGAATAGCGAGTAAAATACTTTAAAACAAAAAAATAAAAAATAAATAATGTTAAAGGCCATCTTCAACCCACTAAAAAAAATCTAGGTTTTAAGACCACACCAGAATAATTAAGTATTGTCTTCCTCAGGTTTTTTATTCACTCGATTATAAAATAAATAAATAAATAAATAAATAAATAAACTTACTGATTCGCTTGAAGATAAATTATCGACAATTAAAAAATTATAAATTGTTGTTACTGTAATTCCAACTAATACAAATTTGGAATTCTTGCAATTTAAAATAAAAAAAAACTATTACATTAAACATCCATAATTTTCTTAAAGTTTAAATACGTAACTTTAGTCTAGAAATGAAAATAAAAGCTTGATGCATGCAACAATTTTCTGTAATTCAGAATGTTAAACTGTTTTCCTTTTGAATTGAATACCGAATACTTTCCTTATTTTCTAAACGTACGTTTGACTTTCTTGGAATTAGAATTCTGAAAGTTTTTCTAACTTCTTTTAATGTTTTCTGAAAAAGGAATTGTTAGCTCTACGAAATTCAGGATAAACGAAGTAATAAGCCTTCACAGAAAAAAAAAAGAAAAAAACAAAACAAAATCCAATTAAAAAAAAGTCTTTGAAAATCCAGTTGACTAATGAATTCGAATAAGAAAATTAAAATGAAAGCTATTCAAGGTCGGAAAACTAGGAATAGGCTTTTATTGTCGACGGTGTCTGTCTGTGCGTAATCAGGAAGGAATTCGACTCCCTTTGGGACTCAGAATTCATGAAACCTGCTACGATGAGAAATTCGATGAAACAACCCAAATTCCATCCAGATTGAATGAAAATTAAATCCCTTTTATCCGTCCGTCGTTTTTAATTATTCCGTCAAACGTCCACAGCTAACATTGAAATCACGTAGAACGTGTTTCCATTTAGCTACTACTTTTAGAACTGATTTTCTTCGAAGACGCGTCGATGGGGGAGGTGCCTCCTAACTGCTGTAGCTGACCGTTCATGCTCTTCTTGGCTTATTAAGCACGTAGATTATTAGACACCTTTTGTTAGTTTTAATCTTCGGATTATTCAAAATGGATTACCACGAAATGTTTTCTACGATTGACTGCCTTGCTTTTAAAGATCAAATCCAAAGTTAGAATTTATCAAGTATGATTGTATACATAGGCCTAAATAATTCAACAAATGAAGGCACCCCGACGAGATAGCTGGCTGTCCTAAAGAGTGCAAAACGGCCGTCCTAGTCTCTCGCCGGTGACAGCTCGGGGTGCAAAATTTTTTACTTACTCCTTTTGATTTCATTGGTTGTACATAGGCCTACTTGATAAATGTTTTTGTTAAATTAAGAAAAAGGTGCTATGTTGCAAACAAGGATTTAGTTTGCCAAAATAAAAGATTAGAGTAAATGAAATAAAAGATAGGTATCAAACCACGGCACTTAGCTAAAGTTAGGATTCGCA